>PVJL010014614.1:0-27420 GCA_004026885.1 Lyroderma lyra
CACGCACCCCCATATTCATGCACACATGTGCACCCCCATATTCATACATGCACACACGCACCCCCCATATTCACGCACACATGTGCACCCCCCATATTCATTCATACGTGCACGCATGCACACGCACACGCACACACCACCTCTTTGGGTTCCTCCGTAGCCTCACATCTCTCTCACCTCGGCCTCTACACACCCTCTTTCCTGGCTTTCACCCAACCTTCAGGTCTCAGCTGAACGCCACCTCTGTGAGCCTTCTTTGCCCACCAGCTCCCGTGGGGTTCCCACAGCCTCTTGTTCTGCCCCTAACCAGATCGTGTTACTCTGCACTGAGCTCTTTATACCTCTGCATCTCTGCCGAGACCTCAGGTCCCCAGATGGGGACTCAGCCCCTACTGTTCACCACTGGGGGCCCAGGCTTTGGATTTATAGGACTTGGAGGGTGGAGATCATCACCAAAGTGGGGACAAGGAGGCAGCGGCAGTTTTACAGAAGATGGTGGGGCACTGGGTTTGGAGTAGGTGACCTGGGTGCCTGTGGGACTTATCAGGGGACATCCAGGATCAGCTGTGAGACAGGTTTGAAGCACAGGAGGGATCTGGCTGGAATTCTTTGGCTCGGTTTTCTGCAGCATAAAAATGAGTTGGAAGGTCACTGGCTTCCAGGGATCAGGCAGCCATCAGATTTGAGTGGTACAGACTGCACCCATCTTCATTTTTTGCTCTTGATGATATTAGCACAGGTAAGGATTTTTCTCCCAAAAGAAAAACAGCAGAGTAAGGGAGGTGATTAAAGACCTTCTCAGGGTAAGGGTGCCCAGAGGGAGTGGTGGGGACGGTGGTGAACTTGATAGCACTGGCCCCTTCTAAAGGGGCAGCTGCACTCCATTCTACTAGCTAATTAGGAATTCAGTTATTGATGCAACACTTGCTGAGCACATATGCAATGTTCTAATGTGCTAGGCACTGGGGATACAGCAATGAATACGAAGTGCATGGTCCCCGACTTCCAAGTGTGTAAAGGCTGAGGGGAGGGCAATTAATAAGTAAGCAAGTAAATATGTAATTTCAAATAATATTACATGCTGTGAAGACAAAGGAGTGGGCAGTTGGTTTAACACATGGTCGAGGAGGGCCCCTCTGAGGAGGTCACAGCCGAGGTGGCCATGAAGAAGCCTGAGTGGCTGGAGTGGAGTTGGAAGCGGGAGTGGGAGAAGGCAGGCGGGGAGTCCAGGCTGCGAAGCTATGGCGGGGAGTGGGGGCTGAGCCCGAGACTACTGGGAAACCCCTGGAGTGTTTGAAGCAGGGAAGGAAATGTGGCCAGTTCTCAGTAGGTGCTCCATGTTTTTGAGCAAAGTCATCAACCTAGATTTTTCCTTTTTTTTTTTTTTTTTAATGTTGGCTAAAATAAAAAGTACTGCAGAGGTGAAAGAACTCACTTTTGTGGGCCGGCTCTGACCCTTAGGTGGCTTGCTCGAGACCTCTCATCTAGTCCTTGGGGCTGTGGGAAAGGATCTTAAAACCCAGATCGACCGGGTAGATGCGCAAGAGAGAGGGCCCAGGTTCTGAGGAGGGCTGGGGTCTGGCTGCCGTGCCTGCCTCTCAAAACCTCAGTTTCCTCCTGTGGAGAATAGAACTTCAACAGCTGCCTGGCAGGTGTCCGGGGAGCTTGGGATGGAGCTGGAAGGGGTCAGCAAGGGCTATAGGAGGGGTGCTCTGGGTCCTCACTACCCTGGGAGCCCAGCCCTGGTGTCCCCTTACATTAGCCCCTCCAATAAGCTCCCTCCCCATGGGTGTGGCCTATGCAGCCAGTCAGCACAGCTCCTCACCTACCAGCTCTGTGACCTCAGGTAAGTCCCTCTCCTCATTGGGGACCCTACAAACCCACCCCCTGCTCCTATGTGGCTGCTGTGAGAATTAAAGATGAGGGGTGCCCATGCTCTGCACTTTAGGGGTGGGCTGTGTATGTGGAAGGCCTGTTTGTACCTTCTCGGCCTGTCAGAGCCCAGCTGTCTCCCGGGAGGGGGCAGTGGAGGGAGGCCTCGAGCAGAGGCAAACCCAGCCCTCACACATGCTTGTTTGACCCAGAGTGCTAAAAAAATGTTTAAAGGAATTAACTTCTAAAAATTAGACAATTTCATGTGAAAATCAGATTTCCAGCTCTTTTTGGAAAATTAAATTTGGCAATCTGAGCGTGCTTCCTGTGTGGCCAGGGCCACGCAGTGGCTGCCGTGTTAGATGGGAGGGCACCCTTCAATCGGCCACAACCCCCAGCCCTCCCTGTGGGGTCCGGGACACTGAGGCTGGCTGTTGGTTGCCATTGGTTACTAAATTTGTGCTGTAATTTTTCTTACAGCCAGCCCCTCATGTATGTTATCTGCCTGGCCTGTAGCCACCTGAGTTCTGACCCTTAACCTAGGATGCTGAGAAAGGTGGGAGGTGACCTCACACATATTAAGCCCTTATTGTATTTCCTGTGTGCAGACCTCATACACCTGCTAGGTAGGTGTTGTGTTCTTATTTTTCAGGAGGAAACAGGTTCTGGGAGGCAGGCATGGCCCAGCTGGTAACATGCGCCTTCTGAAAGGCCCCCCTGGAGGAGGGCAGCTTCTCACTTCCCAGCTCAAGGTTCTCTGATGTGGAATCAGGTCTGGGGCAGGGACAGAGAGCCTGGCCAGAGGTTAGAAAGATGTAGGGTCAAGTCTGAGCTTAATGATTTTGACCTGTTCCATGACTTTGGGTGAGTCTTTCCACACTCTGGGCCTCAGTTTCCCAATGTGAAATGGAGGAGGGGATGTAGTTATATCTAGAAGAGCTGGCCCAGCCCTGGGTTTAAGATAGGTCAAGATACCATTCCCAGAGGCTTTGCTGCTCACAGTTCTGCTGGGCCCTTTCTGGCTCTTGAAGTCTCAGCCTCCTCCAGCCACTTCTCCAGGAGGAAACCCGGGTCTGGGGTGCCACTTCCTCACCCCCTCCCCCTGATCTGAACTTCACCACTCTCCCACTGTGTCCTCAGCCCTGGGCCCAGTACTCTCAGGCTCACTTTAGCATCTGGACTCCGCAAGAGTCTCATGAAGGGGACGTTATCATCCCATTTCACAGATGAGGACACAGATCAGAGGGAGAAAAGACTTAACACCAAGGCCACACAGCTGGGGTAGGGGGCTGTGGTTCAAAGCCTATTGTGTCTCAACCCAAAGCCTGGGTTCTTCCCACTTGTATCAGCTAAGGTCTTGGACATTTGATGCTTGGCTCTTAAAACTCCTTTCTGCTCTTTGGGGTCAGGCCAAGGGTCCTCCCCATCCTCAGGACCTAACAGGCAACAGTACCAGGAATATCCAGGAGAGGAAGCAAGAGCGTCTCCCTGCACATGCCCACCTGCAAGCAGGAACACACATACCCTGTAAGCAGAGGTGCAGCCCGATTGAGGTAAAAGATTAAAAATGACCCCCTAGGTGTGTGGGCCGGCTCACCTGGTGTGCACAGAGCCTGTAGACAGCTTGTGGATGTCTGCGCCAGCGTAGGCCAGCCTGGCGAGCAGGACCTGGTTCCTGCATTCTGCTCAAGAGCTTGGTGTGCACATGGGCAACCTGTATATGCAGAATGAGCTATTTGTTTGTGTCCTACGGGGGCCACTTGGACCCTGAGGGCGTGCACATTTGTGGCCACATGGTCTCAGAGTCTCACATATGGGATAGCTGGCCTGGATGTGTGCACAGGCACTTGTGCACTGCTCCTGGGCAGAGCAGCCCTTGTAAATACCCATCCTGGCCCAGACCCCTGGCCAGCCTAACCCCTCTCCCTCTAGGATTTCTTCCCAATGTGGAGCCAGGGCTGCCAGGCACCAGCAAACACCTCTTCCCATGGTGACAAGACCTACAAAGGCTTGTGGGGCTTTGGCAGCTGTGAGTATGCGCCTATATCTGAAAATCCTAGTCTGCTGCCCCTTGCTACCCCCTCCCCCATCCCCTTGTCTCCTAGCACCCTCAGAGCAGCAACGCTTCCTGTTTGGGGTTGAATGGGAGAGGAAGGAGTCTAGCAAAGGGTGGTAGCCTAACCTTCTTCAGAAATAGCCCCCAGACCATCCATCCATTCATCCATTCTCAGGAGGGCAAGAGTGTGTGCACATTTGGGCTGAGTATGCAGGGTGGTGGTGGGTGGCCAGCAAGCAAAGAGACAGAGTGTATGACATGGAGCATGTACAAATTGTGACAGCCTACTCCAGGGCCTGGAAGTACATGAGGGGCACCATGATGAGCAGGTGTGAACAGACCTAAGCAAGCCAAAGCAGGGTGGCTGTGAGTGTGTTATGATCAGGGAGTACTGTTGAGTTGAGTGTGCTATGATAGGCGAGGCTGGTGTGAGTGCGTAGCTAGCTATGGCTGGGTGTGTGCACAGGTGGCCAAGTGTATGAGTCCGATGGAATGACCAAGGGCCACAATGTACGTGTGTAGACCAGTGGCCTCACGCGGTGAGTGTGTGATGGGGCCCCAGAGTGTGCCACCTTGAAATGTGCCATGGCGAGTGTGCTGTCTCGTAGACAGCAGAGCCACTCCAGTGCTGAGCTTGCTCCAGGGGAGAAATGAATCAACACGGGCAGACCCCCTCCCCGCCATAGGCGGGAAGCGCCCGCTCCCGCAGGGCCACGAGGAACAAAGGGGCTGCGGGCGGCGTGGCCGGCCCGGAGCCCGGGTCCTACACACATGGGGGCTGGCTCGCAGGGCCCCTTCGGGGCTCTGCCAGGACTGCGGGACCCGCCCCCGCCCCGCCCCAGCCCGGCAAGGAGCCTGGAAATGGACACCCGCCGCCCCCGACCGCGCGCGCACACGCACCCGAGCTCACGCCGGACACACGACGCGCGCGGGGCCAGAGCCCCGCCACCCAGGCGGTTCGAGTCCCCTGGACAGCGACCCCGGGGACGGCGTGAGAGAAGAAAGGGGTCGACACCGCCCGCCCAGAGGGGCAGCAGGTGCGGGCGCGGCGCTTACCGGCAATGCGGCCACTCAGTCTCCTCGACGCGCTGCGCTCCGGTGCCCGCGGCCGCCGCCCGAGCGGCCTCGGCTGCGTGCGACCGGGCTGGCGGGCGGACCGGCGGATTCGGCGCCGCGGTCCCCAGCGCCGGGTCCGCGCTCCCTCCCCGCGCCGCGCCCCGGGCATGCGCACTGGCCGACTCGGGCTTCGGAACCGGGAGGGGCGGTGCCGGCGAGCCAGTGGGGCCGAGAGAGGGAGGGACGCCCTCACGGCGGCCCCGGGGCTCCTGGCTTCCCCGCGCTCCTCGACCAGGCTCCCGTTTCACAGCCTAGGAGGCCGAGGCGCGGAGAGGCTGCCCTCTTGCGCGCTTGTTGAGGGCGGGGCGCTCTGCCACGGATCTCCCTTACTCCAGCGCCGCGAACACCCTCTCCGGGTTTCACCGAGGAGGAAATTGGGGCTTAAAGAGGGGAAGCCGCTCGTCTGAGCGCACTCGGCGCCTGGAGGGAGACCCAGATCGGCGAGATCGCCGAGCTCCCAACGCGCGGAAATTGCCCGCCTCCTCCTTGGCCGCCCCTACGGCCTTCTACCTTCTTCCGCCCCGGGCCTTTGTCTCGCCCCCGCGCCCGGCCCCGGCCCCGCGAGAGGAGCGGACACGAATGGTCGTGGGGCGCGAAGGGAGTGCCTTCGACCGCCCCCCCCCCCCCACCGGCCTCCCTAGCCAGGTGCCCGCCCACCCTCTAACCTGTGCAGGTTCGGTCCCCTCCTGGGTCCCCCTCCAGCAAATCACTTCACTTTTCTGAAGCTCAGTTTCCCGATCTATGAAACGGGACTAACGTTAACCACCTCAGAGTGATCTTGGAAGAATGGAGGAGCCTGAAGTAGATGTTCAGGGGCTTCTAGTTGAACCTGAAGTGTTAAGGACATGAGCACTTGTTGCCCATCCCGCCTCAACATTTCTTGGCAGAGAAATAGTCCCCTCTCCTCTGACTTCCCAGAGTAGGAGAAATAATTCTGTGATTGCGGAGAGATGATGAAAACCCTCTTGTTTGTGCTGTGAAACCACCAATAAAATTGTGACCGCTAACGTTAATATAGTGCTTATTTAGGGGCAGACACCATGTTAAGTTTGTTTAAAGGTTTCACCTATTTCCAATATCTAATCACTTAGAAGCAAGTGATACATATAATATTAATGTATTATATGCCTGTTTTTCAGATAAAAACATTGAAATACTGATAGACTACTTGTCTGTGCTCACACAGTTCATTAGTAGTGGAGCAGTCTGACTCCTGAAACCTCACGCTTAACCTTTCCTATTTCTCTCACTTACCTGGTGAACCTTTAGTCACTGTGATTTTTTAAAAAAAGTCTTTTAAAAATCTAGATTGCAAATAAACAAACTCTATCGGACGGGCGTCTTCAGCCAGCATCCCAGGGAAGCAGAAAACCCGCAAGGGCTGGACCAAATTTCAGCACCACGGACAACACCCACACCAGGGCTGCTGCCTAACGCTTCAGGCCCTGAAAACTGCTCATTTACTGCCCACAAAGGTACTTCGTTTCACACTTTATACACCCTATTCTACATTAATCATTTCATTTTATTCCCCCCCTAGCCCTTCAAGGTAAACATTACTGGCCCTGTGATACAGATGAAGACATGGAAACTTGGGGAGGTTCACAAGACATGAAAAGTGGCAAGACCAACCTGTGATCTAAATGACCCACTGGAGCAGGGAAAGGGCAGATCTGAGCAGGACCAGGGCGTGAGTCAGGAGGCCATGGCAGTCATCCACGTTAGAGATGATGCTGCCTGAATCATGGCAGCAATTGCTGGGATGGAGAGGAGAGGCCAGATTTGATAACTATTTAGGGGTAAAGTCAACAGGCCTTGGTCATGGGGTGGATGTGGGTGTGAGTAGAGAGAGAATTCTTCTGGCCTCTCTGAGGTTCTGCCTTGGGGAGCCAAGTGGATGGAAGACAGATATCTGATGAGCCCTGGGGAAAGTAGGGGATTGTGGGACAGCCATGCTGACACATCTGAGTCCAAAACTGAGCTCTGGGTGGCCAGACCATGGAACTGGTGATGGAAGTCATGAGGGTGTTCAGTACATGAGGGGAGAATATAGACCAAATAGGGTGAGACGAAGACCCCAAGTCTGCTCCAAGGAACACCAACATTAGGGGGCCAGGTGGGGAAAGGAGGCTGCAAAGAAAAATGAGGAACAGAGGTCTGAACAATCAGAAGAAACCTAGGATAGTGTAATGTCTCAGAAGCCAAGAGGAGGGAATGTTTCCAAGGAAGGCAGGGTCAACCACATCAGGAAGACAGGATATGGCCTGAGAGATGTCCTCTGGGCTTGAAAAGAAGGTAATGGAAATTTGATGAAGGTACAGTCAGTGGAGTGCTGGGGGTGGAAGCCAGACTTGGGGTGGGGGATCGATGAGTAAGTGGGAGTAAGGAAATGGAAAGGGCAAGCAGATAACTCTCAACAAGTTTGGGCTTGAAGAGAGAAAGGAGATATGATAGTCTGTATAGAGGACTAGGAGGACATTGGAGGCATTTAAATCCTGATGGGAGGGACCAGTGGAGAGGGAAAGGGGAGATGCCAGGAAGAAGGAGCATGATGACTAGGCCCAGATGCTCAGGGTGGAAAGATAGGATGGGATCCAGCACCCTGGGGCAGACAGCTCACAGACCCTGAAATGAAGATTGAGGGAATGTGGTTTATTAGAGAGGTGCAGGGACACCAGCAGGGGAGTGGGAAGGTGACCCAGGAGGGGAAGGCATCCAATAAGAGGTGGTTATTAAGCCAGCTACCACAGTAGGTGAGTGAGCTTAATCCTTCAGAAAGTCTTGGGAAAAGGGGTAAAGGCATATCCAGAATTCCCCTGGCCAAGGGCAAGGAAGCTGATGTATTTATATCTGAGAGCTTGGCAGACACTGGAGCTGTGTGTTAATTCCAGGTGCTTCTGGCTCACAGTGCATGCAGGCAAAGTGGGTTCTGCAGCCAGAAGGTCTCTCTTCGACAAAGATGCAGGTCCCGGCTGTTGGGAGTCCTGCTGGTGGGCACAGAAATGGTAAAGTCGTCTAAGGGGATGTGGTCAGAGCTCTGACCATATCTCTGCTACATGGGCAGTCAGGGCCTCTTTTCATCTGTGCCCTTTGCCACAATCTCCAACCAGCCTTGTTCCATGGGGACTTGTTGATAAAAACATGTTTAAAAATGAAAATTTCCTGACAACAAAACAAAACACTTGCTAAGGCAGAGTTGTAGCTCAAAACGGGCATGGAGGTAGGACAGTGGGTTCAGATCCTGGCCTTGCCAGTCACTAGCTGTGTGGCCTTATTGAGGTCTCACCGAGCCTCAACTTTATCATTTGTAACTCTTAGCTCTCAGAGCTCAGAAGATACAGGGAGAAAAAAAACAAAAACAAAAATAAAACCCCACACCAAGGACCAGGCATAGTGTAGCGCTTGTGCTAGACATCAAGATAATGGCCTGCCCAGCACTGTGCACCTTTTTCTCATCACAGCACCTCCATTTTCCTTAGGGAACTACTTCCCCACTCCAATCCAGTGGTGGGGGTGGGACGACGGCTTTGCCAGCTTTAGGAGTGGGCAGTGACCCAGGCCTGGCCAATCGCTGTGCAGTGACTAGTTCTAGGGGTGGGAGTACAGCACAGGCCAGAGCCCAGGGCAACTGCCTCTCACACTTGCCTGGAGCTTGGGGGTTGCTACATTGGTGGTGTGTCTCTTGGGGCTGCTGGGGGTCATCTTTGTCCTTGCGTGGAGTGAGCTTGTCTGGACCCAGGTTTTGGCTCATCCTGAGGTTCAGGCTCATCCTGTGACAACCAGCACGGTCATCCACACCTATGTGAGTGTGTGTGTGCTGGTTTCTCAGTTGGTCTGTCGCTGGGAAGCCATACACACTCGTACGCACCAGAAGATAAACAAGTGCCTGCAGCTCCTTGGCTGGTGCCCAGGCCGGGGGTGGAATAAACAATCCCAGTGACTTTCTGAAAAGCAAGCATGTGTGGCAACAGGCGCCATGGAGACAAGCAGACTGTACCAGAGCAGAGACAGCAACCACCCCCCAACGCCACCCCGCGTGCACACGCACACACGCGCGCGCACACACACACACACACTCTTGCATCTTGTGCTATCTCATGTTCATATCCACTCCATCAAACACACTCCCCCTTTCAACTCAGGCACACCCACCCTTGGGGGCTAGCCAGTTACCCCAGTCCAGCTTTGCTTGAGGCTAAAGGCTTTTGCGAAGGTCTGAGAGTCCCAATACAACAGCAGCCACAGTCCCTGATCTCTTCGCCTGAACACTAGTCCTGGTCTAGGCTCAATCTCAGCAAATCATAGCCTCTAGGGAAGGTGGTGTGTGTGTGAGGGGAAAGGCAGGTAGGATCATATAGTAGGCAGTGCCATCTAAAGCCAACTTTCTGGGAACTCCCTGTGTTTGCTTCAGAGATGCACACACAACACACATTCGCCAGATCCTTCCAGAAATACACCCAGGTCCTCCATCCTCTGAGGCTTGCACAGACACACCCTTCAATACAGACACTCAGATATGCACTCATCCTCATGCATGCAGTGTACAACCCAATATACCCTAGATCAGCAGTGTCCAACCTTTTGGCTTCACTGGGCCCCATTGGAAAAAGAGTTGTCTTGGGCCACACATGAAATACACTAACACCAAAAATACCTGATGAGCTAAAAAAAGGTTGCAAAAAAGTCTCATAATGTTGTAAGAATTTGTATTGGGCCACGTTCAAAGCTTCCCTGGGCTGCAGGCTGGATGATGATAATGACGATGGTGTACCATTTACTGACTGCTTAATTTTACAGCCATCACCTCGTTACATGTACCCCTTAAGGAAAGCCACGTGAGATTGATGGTGTTTTATTCCCATTTCATGGGTGAGGAAACAGAAGTTCAGAGACACTAAAGTAATTTGCCCGGGTCACACAGCAGGAAAGTAACAAAGATGGTGTCAAACTCCAGCTCACACTATTAGCTCTTCTTCATTTACTCAGATATACCTGAGACACCCCATGCATGTACTGACCCCCCCCCCCCGCACCAACCGCCTCCTCAGTCAGCCCAGATAACTGATGTCCATAGGGTACTTTCCCCACTCTGACCTCCTCATATGCACCACTGCCAGTCCCTCACAGTGTTGCCCTAGCACTCATGAGAGCCCTTGGCCTGGGCACATCTAAGCACAGTTTATTGCCCACATAGGCCCCCTCCCTCCCTCCCCACCTCCCCACCTCCCATCAGCTGCAGGCCCCAGCCCAGGTGGGGGCGGCCCTAGGATTTGGATGGGTGACTCAGGCTGAATCATGGCCCAGCTGCTCCTTGGCAGACCTCTCCCCCATTCTGCCCAGAGAGCCTATTTCCAAGGCAGAGGTGGGCCTTGGGATGGGAGACAGGAAGGAGGGGAGTAGGGCAGTAGGGGGTGGAGGCACTTGAGAACAGTGGGAGTCAGTCACAAGAGGGCCTCTGTATCCTCCCCTACTCCTCAGTGGTCTGCTGGTGCTCTCAGGCAGCCCCCACCCATGTCCCTCCCTAGAGAAAGAGGTCCTTTTGCCTGAGTGAGAGCTAGGGACTCCCTTTGTAAGCCCAGGGTCCATTTTGGCCCCCCTGCCCCCCCCCTTGTCCCTAATAACAACAGAACAATATTAACTATTCTGACTGATCGATCACATGTTATAGCACTAAAGTTTTCAAAGTACTTTCTCATCAGCATTACATTTAATTCTCTTACTAGTCCTAAGGGGTGGAAATGAACCTTCTTTCCTTTGAGCTAAGGACACCAGGGGTCAGAGAGGTTATACGAACAGTCCAAGGTCACACAGTTGGTGAAGTAACAGAGCCAGGAAGGAAACTGAGGCTTCCTGGTCCAATCTGTGGAAGGTAAGCCTTAGAGCTAGGAGTCGAGCTACCGCTGGGCCTGGTAGTGGGGAGTGTGGGGTGACACAGGAGGGGCATTGCAGGGGCATATTGGGGCCAAGGTGGGGGGCATGGCAGAGTGTATAGTGCAGTGTATGGAGAAAGCAGGACTGGTGGCTTGGTGTGTGGCAAGATCATGACAAAAATTTTCTATTTACCATTCTGTAATTATAATAGATTATGGGGTTATTTATGGTTTAAAACTTCTTTTCATTGTTTCAGGCCAATATCCCGAGGCTAACCACGGAGTTTCTACTGAGAAGACTTGAACTATGGGATCTTTGCTTCCTGAAACTTGAGTTTCTTCATCCAAAAAAACGGGTCCAAGCCTCCGGCAAGGTAGCTATGGAGAGGCGCTGAGTAAAATCATGTATCATGCCCTTTAGAAGCTGTGGAGGGCTTCACAAAGGCTACTGTTTTCCACATTTTGTTTTATCTTTTAAAAGGCACCCATGGGTGCTGGGCAGAGGGCAGGGTGGGCTTCTGGGAGCTTGGGAGGGGTGCTAAGAGGGGGAGTGGGTGACAGCTCTTTCTTTCCCCTGCCTGGGCTGGCCTGGCCTTCCCCCACTCTCAGCCCAGAGCCGGTTTCTAGGCAACGGGGTGGATGCAGGGATGGTTCTGGAGGGGAGAGAGCTATAAATAGGGAAGGGAGAAAACAAAAATAAAGTTCCAGGGAAAGCTGTGGAGCTGCATTACCAGGGGGTGGGGAGCTGAGGGGGAGATGGCCCCCAGCCCTTCATCAGGAAGAGGGGGCAGTTTTGAGTTTAGCCTGCTGGCAGAGATCCACACAGGGGTGCTCACAGGGGTGAGGAGGAGGTCTCTGTGTGCACAGCTGAGCAGGATGGGGGTGATGGGAAATCCCTTCTGTTTGGAGGACAAGGGAAAGCTCAGAGGAAGGATTTCAACAGGCAGAGCTGAGGGAAGGAAAGAGCACAGGCAAAGGGAGTGTGTGGGTCAGGTGAGGTGGGACTGGACCCACAAGTCTTGGGAGGCCCTGCTGGGCTCACCGGGCTGCCCGCACACCCTGGTCCATATAGACACGGAGAGGCGGGCTACTCCTTTGCTGCCAACACTCCCCTCTGCAGATTTCCTGTACCACCTTTTTGTGTAGGTTTCAGCTCCAACCTCACTTCCTCAGATGCCTGAGCTGACCACCCAATTTAATGTTCACTGCTCCCTCCTTGTCACATTCTATCCGATCGCTGTTTTATGTTCTTTCATAAAACTCAAAAGTATCTTGATCCACATATTTGTTGATCCATGGAACATGAATTCTGTCAGGGCAGTGACCAGCAGGGCTATTCCCTACAGCCTCTCACATCTAAGGATGCAATACACCCTGTTGGATGACTAAATAAATACAGCCCACGTGGGCGACACCTGTGTACTCGTGTACATGCGTAAATACAGTGCAGCAGGTTCCTAAGTGTGCACACAGCTCAATGCCCCCCGCCCCCCACATAACACATACAACCTCACTTGCAGTCTGCATGAAATTGCACAAGCATCTGTTACCTCTGTGCTACTGTCTCCATATTCTCCTATTGTTGGTGGATTTGTTTGTCTCCTCTAAGGGCAAGACCCTTTTGGAAAATCGGGCTTTGGGGTCAGACTTCTGGCTGAATGTGGCCTTTGCTACTTCCTGGCAACATTCCGTAGGGCAGGTAATGTGGCCTCTCTGGCCTCCAATCTCTCATCTGTAAAGTGGGGCTGATAACAAGGAAGCCTTGAGCATGGTTTCAAGTGAGATTGATGGAGATAAGTGTCAGATGCCTGGGACATCATGGGCACTGGGGAAATAGCTCCATCCCTGTCATGAGGGAGGGGCCCGAGTTCTCCCATGTGCACCCACAGTCAGAGCTGCCATCTTCTGCTGAGGCTTCTGGGCCTGTGCTGGAATGCATTTAAAGTGACCCGGGCAGATGGGAACATTGGTTCTGAGCAGAAATCCAGGCTCAGAAAACCAGGTGTGTGGCTTGGTATCAGGAAGGAAGAATAACCTCCAAACCCCAACAAGCCAGACGGTGAACCTGGTTTTGGCATTTAAAATTGGGGATCAGGTGCTGGTAGCTCCAGAGGAGGTAGCAAACTCAAATTCTTTAGAGACCAGGCCATTCATAAAAATGAGTGAATAGCAAGAGAAAGTGGTATCGTTTGATTGACAACTGGAATCAAATGAAAATTTAAACCTTGTGCTAGCAAATGAAACATTTCTACAGGCCAAATTCAACCTGAGGGCCATGAGTTTGCAATCCTTTGGAACAGCGGGTTGTAAATAGTGTCGTAATTCAGCCAAGAGGGATCTGGAGATCCTGGCACTTGTACGTAGAGTCAGAATCCAAGCCCACCGGTTTGTTCTACCTACACGGCCAGCTGCCTCCGACTTACGGGAGGCTCAGGACACTGCAGGCCAAGGTGACCCGAGAGGACCGGTCTCCCGCGGTGTTCAAGGCCTTCCCCAGCCGGGCACTATCCTCCGCCCACAACCACGCAGGAAGGAGGCGAAACTAACTTGCGGTTAGACTGAACAGAACAAGCTCCTTCCAGGACTGGGGCTGGAGTCAACAAGGATGTCGAACCAGACAGAGAACGGGGTGAGGTCTCGCACACGCGAGAATTGGGGTCCCTGCCCCCAAAGTGGGGCTTCCGCCTGGGCGGGGAGCCAGCCCCCGTGGGATGGAATTTAGAGGGACTTCGCAGCAAGAGGGTCGGAGCGCCGCATCAATGGGGGCGGGGCCTCGGGCTGGTGCGGTGTGGGGAGCTCTTGAGCCAATGAGAGCAGCGCCTTTGCCTTGACGGAGGCGGGTCTTTGCGCAGCTCCGCGGCTGCTCCGCCCCCTTCTTTCCAGCACCCTAGGCGGTGTTGGGGTCCCTCTAGTGTCGATCCTGGTCTGTTCAAGGAGCCTGGCCGGCTTTCGGACGTCTGTGGACCCTCGCCCACCTCAACCAAGGCCGCTAACCTTCTGGCGTCTTTCCGGGAGGGATGAGGCACGGGTTGCTCGAGCTCTGCCTGTTTCTGGGGCAGCTGCCTATCTCCCCGCCCCTTGAATGGGTTTTTCTGCGTTGGGCAGGTGTATGTGCGTGTAAAGGTTCTGAGCGGGGAGAGGCCTGTCTGCGCGTAACACCGTCCTTCAGTGCCCGCGCGGCTGGTTTCCGAGGACTTCTCGCGGCGCGCGTGGACCTGAGTGTGCACGTGCCCGCACGTCTCAGCCAGCATGCGTGCACGCGTGTCTGCACGTGCGCGCCTGCCAGGGTGCGTATACTCAGGCAGGCGCGCAGGGGCCAGCGTGCGTGGCCGTCCGCGCGCCTGCGTTGCGCGGGAGGCGAGGTGTGAGCCAGTCCTCCCTGAGCTGCGGCGGCGCGGGGCTTCCTTCCGCCCTGCGTCCCTAGTAGGTGTTTTATGGCCCAGCAGGTGGCGCCAGAGGCCACCTTCCCGCCTCCTAGCTAACTGTGAGTCCCAGCCTCGGGGGATCCCTTCCCTCCAGGTCATCCCGGGGGAAGGTAGGAGATGGACAGGCTAAGGCCCGAGGTGGTCAGTCTGGTACCTGGCCCAAGTGTGCCGGGCCCCGAGGGGAGTGGGGCAGGCTGGTACCTGGAAGCCCCTTGGCCACCCGCATCAGGCGCCCAGCCCTGCCCTGCTCTTGCGGTGCAGGCTACAGACAGATTGGCTTTATTCATGGACACGTGGCGGACGACTGTGCCGCCCGACTAGAACACACTCACATAGGGGTTGGGGGACTCTCCATGCCACAATCACGACACGATGCCCGCGCTTGGACGGGGCCGGCTGGGGGAGGGGGCATGGCACAGCCTGGCTCCTGGTTTTGGTTAAAAAAAGATTCTTGGGGTCGTAGTAGGAGTGGGGTGAGGGGGGTCTGGGGTTGTGGGATGGCCTCTTAGAAAGCCTCTGTTGTGGGTGGGAGAGGGGAGCCGTCGCTTTCAGATCTTCGTTTAAAAACACATAGAACATGCTACATCCCTGCACACACTGGACAGGATAGGGCGGGGAGAGGGCAACATAGATGGGGAGAAGCTCCCAGTCATGGCTGCAGCCCCTGTCCTGTCCACGCCCCAGGGTTGGATGCGGGCAGGTAGGACAGACAGATGGACAGACACTAACACAGGCCCCAAGGGGGTGCCTCGGAGTGAAGGAAGATCTTGTGTTTCGGGGTAAGGGGTAGAAGGACAGCCCTGGCTCTGGGGTGGAGTGGGGCGGGGGCTGTGGGACATGGACAGGGAAGGGATTGTGCTGCTGGTGGGGGGGCCGTCCTGGGCCCTTTACGCCTCTGGCTCATACTCCTGATACTCCTCCTGCATCAGAGGGATGGGGGTGGAGTGGAGAAGAGCAAAAGAGGAAGGGGTTGGAGACCAAGTGGCCAGGCCCTGGGTCAGAGAGCCCTCCCCGTCAAGGAGGAAGAGTGTATCCCTCCCCCTGGGTAGGTGGGGAACCTAGAAGTTGGGGACAGCCTGGCCAGTCCTGGGCAGGGGTGCCTGGGGCCCAGTGCTGTGCCCTAACTGTCCTCCCTCCCTGCTGGCACTTCTTGGGGCTTGGGTTCTAGAAAAAGGGGGCTTGAAGCTCCCTGGCCCAACCCTGTCCTGGGACGTTCCACCCCAGCTAAGGATGGCAGCAGTCCTCTGTGATACCCAAAGCCTCACCCAGCCTTGCCACCCCTCACCTGGGGCGGTTCCTCGTAACTCTCCCCTTCTGGCTCCATCAGGGGCTCTATCAGTGGCTCCTCAGCAGCTTCCTGGGCCACTTCCTCAGGCTGCAGGCAGAGAAAGGACAGGGCTTGTGAGGGCGGCTGGGGATGCCCCCCAGATTCCTCCCCTGGGAAGCTCTTGTTGGTTAGGGGAAGACTAGGCTTTGTTGGCAGTGCAACCAGAATTTCTAATTAAATTGTTTATGTGGAGTGGCTTGGAAGTGGGATGCAGGCATGAGGAGTGAAATCCCTCCAAATCCCTCTTGAAGCTGTGGGTGGGGAGCAGAGCAGGGCTCTCCATACCCTTCTCCCCAGCACCTGGCAGCCTCTTGCTCTTCCATCATTTGGACTGAATGGGATGGGGAGATAGCACACTCCATCACCCATTTATTTATTCCTACCCCCTTGCATCAGGCTCTGTGCCAGGCATTGGGACCCCAGAGGTAACCCTGGAGGCTCCTCTGGGCTGGAGGGAAATAAAGGCTCAAGGATGGGCCTGGGCAGGGGTGCTGAGCCATTCCCCTGCCACCTTCCACTCATCCCTCCCCCAGGGCCCTGTGTGGCCTGGTTTCTTCAGCTGTTGCTATTTTAAGATAAGCTGGAAGCAACAGCTCATGGTGTTGCTTGGATGTGTGAGCTAAGACTCTCCCCTCCTCCTGCATCTGCTGCCCAGATGGGTGCAGATCAGCAGGCATGCAAGTAAGGGGCTGCCAGACACATGGCCAGCCACCTGCAGGTGAGCGATGTATGTACATAAACATGGGACTAAGCTGGCTGCATACACAGTAATAACCTGGGGTCCATGCATGTCTGCATCGGCCATGAGGACTGGCACACTCCTAGACCCCTGGGGGAACCTGTAGGTGGGGGAGTAGGGGCACACCACCTTTTCTGCTTCCACACATACCACTGTCCCTACTGGATGGACATAATACTCTTGGGACCCTGGAGGGCTGGCATTGAGACTGCCTGCCCTGACCACCTCTGTACTCTAGTTGCTCCAGCCCCATCTAGGCAGCTTGAATTCCTTTGCATTACCTGTGTAGGTGGGCCCTGTGAGCATGGGAGTTTACGGCTCCTGACCTGGCTCATTCCCCTCAGTAGGGAGATGGGTAGACCAAGGCCCAGGAGGTGGGGGAAATGTTAGTTTGCTCAAAGTCACCCAGCTATGACCAGAACCCAGGAAAGAAACATAGTGTTAAAAATCCCAGCTGGGGCACCTCATTTAGAAACAGCTCAGATGTTCAACAAGGGTAGAAGGATGTGTGCGTTGTGGTTTCATCATATAAGGATACTGCACTGTAAACATGGAGACCAATAGAGCATACCACAGTGTTCTGTTGAGTGGGAGAAGCCAAGTACAGAAGAGCAGGTATGTCAGGATGACATTTATGTGAAGTCAAAAACGCCCCACTAATTTGTGGTAATGGAAGTCAGGAAGCAGTTACCCAAGGAGGGAGAGGCAGGGCTAGACCAAAGGAGAGAAGAGCAAGATGCCTAGGATACAAGTGTTAAGAAGGCACCCACTTTAAGGCCATGCAAATGCAATCCCAGAATGAGTGTCCCCTTAAATTCTGTGCCCCAGACACCTCCCTCGTCACACCCTAGTGTTGGCACTGGGGGTAGGGACTGGAGGGTGGGCTTCTGAGGGGCTGATGTTCTGTGTTTTGATTTGGAGGTGTTTCCCAGCCTGGCCACTCACTAGCTGTCTGGCACTAGGGAAGGCACGTCCCCTCTGATCTCAGTGGTCTCAGGTGGGAAACGAGAGGGTGCCTCTGCTTTGTAGGAATATGGGAGGCTTCCATAATCATGTATGTGAGCAGGCTGGGATGGAAGGATACTCAGGGGCATGCACCCTGGGCTTGCATGGGTTCCCCTGTGCCTGGTGGCCCCAAAGGGCTATGGTTTGAATTGTAAACCTATGACCTTGAGCTCCCTTGAGAGAGGAGGCTTGGGCTGTCTACAAGCACTAATAGGAGGAAGGCAGCCTGAGAGAGTTCTATGTCAGCACTCCTCACAAACAGCCTTGGGGCTGAGACAGCTCAGGCCCAAAACTGCCTCTCTCTGCATCCCAGCCCCCAGCATACGGCCTGGCCCCACATTGGCACCAAGTAACTGATGACATGGACCTGAGCTCATATTCTCCTAAGCACATTCTCAAGGAGGCAGGCAGGAATGGGACCTTGGGCAAGTCACTTCACCTCTCTGAGCCTCAGTTCCTTCATCTGTAAAATGGGCTAATTGTGGTGCCTTCTTCATAGGGACATTATGAAGATTCAATGAGTTACTCCATGTAAATGTCTAGAGCAGTGCCTGCCCATACAAGAGGTCAATAAATGGAAGTGATCACCAGAAACATAATGATAAGAAATGGAAAGTCACGCAGCTAGTAAAATGAGCTTCTGAGTCAAGTCCTAGACTTCTGACAGGGCAAACAACCGACTGCAAAATGTCTGGCGTGGAAGTTGGGGTAGGGTCTCTTCCCACAGCCCAGTGGATACATGCATGCAGAATGCACACTGATCTCCCAAACCAGTGGCTGAAGAAGGAGCCCCCATGCCCACAGAGTCAGAGTCTACACTTGTAAAGGACAGGCATGCAGCTCCCCACAGAAGGACGTCTCTGCAGGTGAATGGGCAGGGTGCACGCCCACGGTGGTACCCTTCTGCGCACCCCTGTGGTCACATGTGCTCCTGGGGGCAGACACGGACCACGCACAAGGTCATGGGGCCACCATCTCTTACCCAGCTCTTTACCAGTGGTTCTCACAGTGAGGTCCCTGTACTTGCAGCATCAGCATCACCTGAGTCCTTGTTAGAAATGCAGATCCTCAGTCTCTACCTCAGACTACCGAATCGGGAATTCTAGGGATGGGCCAGTAGTCTGTACTTGAACTTGGCCAACTGGTGATTCTGATGCATAGTTCAGTTTTGAGAACCTCTGATCTATATGATCACTAATCTACCTAAGAGCCCTATTATGTGCATGTCCCATCTTACATCTCAGAGACATGATGGGACCAGCCCAGGGTCACTCAGTTGGGAAGTAGTGGAGTTGGGATTTAGGTCCAGCTCTGTCAGGCTCCAGAGCTCACAGCCCTTACCCTGCAGCATGTCCTAATGGAGGCACCTGTCTTTCTGCACACGGGGATAGGCAGAAAGGGGGAATATGCCTGCACAAACATGTGGTGCACAATTTGCCCCCATGGCTCACAGCTGCTCATGTCTGCCTCAGGGCCTTTGCATGTGCTCTTCCTGCTGCCTGAAATACACTTTCCACTGGTTTTTCTCATTTCCTGCATGCTTGCTCAAATGTCACTTCCTGAGAGAGGCCCCTCAGCTAAAGTAGCCCCATCACCCCTGGACTCTCTATCCCATCACTCTGTTGTCTTTCCTTCATAGCACGTATTCTTGTCTGAAATCATCTTGCTTATTAGCTGGCTTTTTACTATCTCGCCAGTGTCAGCTCCATGAATGTAGGAACCAATTCACTGGAATAACCCCTAGAACAATGCCTTTCTGGCATGAATGAAAAGAAATGAATGAACAATCAATGACACATGCAGACATGGCTCGAAGTGGTCAAGGTCACACTTGCAAGCAGAATACATGCACACAGCCAGATCTGGGTCACGGTCACAGAACATGAGGCAAGGAGGCTTGTGCCCCAGGCTGGCCGGGGAGCGGGGAGCCTGGCGGCAGGGTTACAGGTGTGCGTAGCATAAGTGTGCATGTGCGCACATGTGTGAGTGTGTGGTGGGAGGACCACTCACCTTCAGATCGGTAGGGAATTCCTCCCTCTTCACCAGGCCTGTGGCTGCTGCAATGTTTCCAGCCCCAGAGAACACAGCTCCTCCCAGATGTGATGCCTGCTCCTTGGTTTTCTCAGCCACTGGAGCAGGGAGAGGGTTAGGGGCCAGGGTGAAGGAGGCATAGGTATCCCTCATTCCCTGCAGTATCCCAGGGCCAGCCTTCCCCATGCAGCACCCCATAAGCCTTGGGGATGTCCTCTTCCACCACCCCTCCCTGCCACCCCCTGGATCCGAGCCAGCTCTCAGGCTGGGGGAGGAAAAGGGTCTGTGACACGGTTGGGCTGGTACCTGAGGCCACTCCTTGTACCACCCCCTCTCGGGTCTTGCTTCCTGCAGGAAGACAAAAGGGCACATTTAAGGGTTCTGAGCTGAGGAAACAGAGACTCCAGCAAACGGGGTGCTTACAGAGTGGGCAGAAGGACCCAGTCGGCAGCTGGCATCCTGGCTCCAGCACTGCCTTCCTGGGCCCCATCACTGACTCCTTGGGCCCATAAATCCCACTCCTCACTGCACTGAGCCCCCTACACCTACTTCCTTAGGACTTCTAGTCCTCACTGTCTGTGCCCCCCTCGCCCTGCTACCTGATATAATACCCACACCCCTCAGGTGGCTGGCTGGTACCTGAGCGTCAGCACTGTGCAAAGCACTCTCTTTGCACCAGGTCATTTCTCTGCCCAGGGTGAGAGCATGGAGGGGTGGGAATGAGGGTGGGGCTGTGGGGCAAACAGGCTAGGTATTCGGAAAGGTGCCCTGGTGCACGACTGCTCACATCCTACCTCTGTCATCCCTGTCTCATCATCCCCCACTCCATTTCTTCTGAAAACTCTCTTCTCCTAACAAGCTTGCAAATTACTCCTTCTGGCCAGAGTGGGGAGTATATTAGGTGCCGGATGGGTCAGATTGCTGCTGACACCCATGGCAATGACTGGGCCTTCCCGGAGGGTAGCAACTAGGTCACAGCAAATGTGGGGCTGCTGGGAAAAGCAAAGGGGCCTGATTTGAGGTGTAGGGGGGGAGCCCTCAGGGGAGAGGGAATTTGGCAACTCAGACAACAGCTAATAGCCCAGAAAATGTGTGTGTGGATGGGCTGAGGCTTGTGGAGGAGGGGGAGAGGTGGGTGTAGAAAGAGAGGATTCTCATACCTGAGGCCAGTCAGACCCAGGGGTTGGAGGAGGTGGCTGTGTGCACCCATTCATCCCTCCCACAAACATTTGTTGGCACTTGCTCTGTGCCAGGTCCCAGGCCAATTGCTCACTGTCAGAAGGGGTTAAGAGGAAAGCAGATTCGGTGCCCAGGACCTCATGCAGTAGGGAGAGGACCTCCAGCTTCAAGCAGTGGGGCATGTGACAGAAGTGGGGGCACTGCCTGGGCCTTGACAAATGGGAGCAGGTGGATACATAGAAAGCAGGCTGGGGAGGGTACTCCATGCATATAGAACCATGCAGGTGGGGCACAGAGGGGTGTGCATTCAGGGTCTGCACGGAGCCCATCAAAGCTGTGTGTGTGCCCGCTGTGATGGGAATGGTGAGAAATGAAGCTGAAAACATAGCCGGGAGCTGGGGCTTCACCAGGTAGGAACTGGGGCTGTGGGGGCTCCTGGGCAGGGGCTGAGGCTGAAGGGGGGCCAGAGCTGCTCAGGTCGGTATGGGCTCAAGCCTTCTCCCTGATTCCGTTCCTTTTGTCCTAGCTCCAACCACCCTTGTCTGGTAGCCACACTACCTCCTCATGGGGTCTCTCTGTGATTTCTTCTGTGCCCAGAGGCCTGAGGGACTTTTCCAAACCGAAGTCAGATCATGTCAGTCCCTAGCTTCCAATCACTCATGGCAAGTATAATAATGCTTGTCCCGGCCACAGGGGCCCCCCTCATGCACCAGCTCTTGCCCACTTATCCCTGTGTCTTGCCCTTTGCTCTCCAGCCTCCTCCACCCACCTCCTGGCTCCTTATTCTCAGAGCTCAGCTCAAATGCCACTCTCTTTGACTACCCTACCAAAGTGGCCCCCCACCCCAGACATATGATGTCAAATCCCACTACTGGAGTGCTCTGTGTCATCATCAGGAGAGAGGACACCCTTGTCTCTTGTTCACTGTTACATCTCCAGGAGCCACTCAGTGGCTGGAACAGAGTAAGCAGTAGGTGGTCAAATATTTTTCAAATGACTACAAACCCAAACCTGCCCTGGGCAAGTTAACCAGCCCTCTTCAGCCTGCGTGGGGGACAAGTCTACCTACTGCACACAAGAAAGGCCTGAATCACCAAAAGGATTCAGTAAATGTCAGTTTCTGAGCCTTGCCTCCCTTTATGCAAATGACCCCAAGGCTCCCTCTCCTTTCACACTTAGGGTGACAGATTTAACCATTTGGCCTTTGTCTTGCTGCCAGGTGGCAGCTACAAGGAGTGGGGACCCAGAGGAGAGATGGCAATGGTAGAACCACAGGCACTGGGAGTCAGAGAGACATGGAGAGCAACTCAGAGGTGGAGGTAGCTGGAGAGCCGTGCTGGGAGGGAGCCCAAAAAAATCCCGGAGGGAGGGGGGCCTTTGGAGTCCAGAAAGCTTGGCTCAAAGCACAGATTTTCTCAGCTGTGTGACCTTGGGCAAGATAAGCTAGTCAAACCTCTGGGAACCTCAGTTTCCCTGGTCTCTGGAATGGGCAGGGAGCATTAAATGAGGTCATGGATGTCGTGGCATTGCACACAGCACTTGGCAGAGAGTAAGGGCTGAACACCAGGTAACTATCATAATGGGAAGAAAAAGGAAGACCAGCTGCTTCTATTGCTCCCTCGGTCCCTGGCCTTTCAGCTGAACCCCACCCTCACCAGCCCTTTGCCCTTATTCCCCAACCTTTCAGCTGTGTCCCCAGTGACCCCTGCTGACCCACCTCATTTGCGGATTCGTATTCTCCCGCCCAGACCCCCCAGTCCCTCCAAGGACCCCAGCCCCACTCCCTCAGGGGACACCTGGAGCCTGCAGCCCAGAAGCCCCACCCCTTGCCCACCGACGTAGAGGACGCCCTCCTTGGTCTTCTCCGCGGCCTCGGTGACCCCCTGCTTGGTTTTCTCCGCAGCAGCCACGACACCCTCCTTGGCCATGGACAGGCCCTTCATGAACACGTCCATCCTGGCGGCCTAGGGAGGGCAAACACACGGGCACGGTGCGCTGGCCCCGCACCCTTCCGCCAACCCTTCCTGCCGGGCGCGCGGGGAGGGGGGTTCCTCTCCTCCCTCCTGAGACCTAGGCACCCTTCAGCCCGGAGCCCCCTCCCGCCTTTCCCCGTCTCCACCGCGAGGCCCCTGGGCCGCGGCGAGTGAGTCCTAGCGTCCTTGAAACCCGAGGACGCGGGAGGGGCCACCTCCTCGGTTATCCGGGGCCCCGCAACCTGCAGCCCCGCGGAACCGGAGTGCTGGCCTCGGCGCCAAGCCCAGGAGGCTGCCTGTGCACACACGCTAGTGTCACAGGGCCACGCACACAAACATTCTCCTTGGACACGCTCACGTGCACATGTAGGACACGCAGACGTTCAAACGCGCACTGACACTCCAACACACACGGGCTCCGGGAGCGGACGCACGTCCACACGGCCACCCGGGCAGTGGCAGACACACATGCCCCGGGGCGCACTCTGACATACACCTGCCGCGCCCTCTCTCGGCTCTCCAGCCCCTTCCTCGTCTTCTTCCCCAGCCCAGCCGGTCCTCTCTCTCGTCCCAGTCCCGGCCCCGGCCCCGGCCCCCCCCCCCCCCCGGTCCCGGCCCGGTCCCACCCGCTCCACTCCCTATCCCAATCCGTTCCCTTTTCTCAGCTCCCGGAGCGCAGCCGCCTCACCGGGATGTGGGGCCCGAGCTGGGGATGGAGCGGCGGCTGCGGCGAGCGGACGCGGGGGCTCGGCTAGGCCGGGCTGGGGCGGGCTCGGGGCCGGCAGGGGAATCGGGCAGCCGCCAGGGACTCCGGTGGGTCTGCAGCAGGCGGGGCGCGGGCCCTGAGCCGGGCGCAGCAGGACCCGGGCCTGGGGGGGCGCCGCTGCCACCGCTCGCGCCTGGCGCCCTGCTCGCTCGCGCGCTCGGGCTCGGGCTCCCGCTCCGGCGCTGCGGCAGCTCTGAGCTCAGCGCCCGCCCCTGGCGGCCGCACCGCCCCCTCGGCCTGACTGACAAGGGGGCGGGGAGGGTAACGACTCCGCAGAGCGGGCTCCTCTCTCCCGCCGGGCACGCAACGCGCCGCTGGGGACCCCAGGACATCAGACTCGCGTCGTGCCCGCGAGAGCCCAATCTGGTGAGGGGGACAATGCAGAGTGCTAAGAGTTAGGGGGGAAATAGTGTGGTTGGCTTTGTAATTCAGATGGGTTCGAATCTGAGCTGTGCTGAATTACTTAATTAATTAATTAACCGTGGGACTTTGGGCTACTTAACTCTCCTTTTAAATGGGTTTCCTGTAAAATATAAAATATAGATGGTTTATTCAACGAACGTTTATGGAGCGCTCAGATGGGTGTCAGGTGGATTCGAGGCTGGTGACAGTGGAGATCAAGGTCCCTGCTCTTCAGGACCTTCTAATTGTGTGTGTGAGTCTGCAGAGAGGAGACACAGGACAGAAAATAAACGTGGCGATACTTAACACCAAGCAAGGTTATTTCAGCTTGTGAGAAGTCTTGGGAAGATAGTAAAATGGTGATGTAACAGTGATTAGAGGAGGCGGGTAGTTGAGATGGAGTTTCAGAGAAGGCCTCTGTGAGGAGCTGAATGGAAGCACAGACCCCAGAGAAGCACCAAGGCCAAGATGGGTGGAGGCAAAAGTCATAGAGAGGAAACTGCAGGTGCCAAGGCCCTGAGGCAGGACTGTGCTTTGGAACAGATAAAAGGCAATGCAGCAGGAAAGCCAGGAAAGAGAGAGAAGGAGGTGGACAAGACCTTTTTTTTTTTTTTTTTTTTTGTATGGTTCTGGTGAGGACTGTCAAAATGATCAGAGAATGCCAGGCATATGCAGGCTCTCAGTTGGTGCTATGACAGAATTATGCTTAAGAAGCTGGGATCCCAGAGGAAGGAGACCCTGACAGCTGAGAGGAGTCAGGGAAGGCTGTACAGAGGAGATGACATCTAAACTGGGTCTTCTGGGACAAGGGAGATTTCATCTGGCTGATAAGGGAGGGAGGGAGTTTGAGTTTGTGGGTACAACATGGGCAGAGAGGCACTATGGCTGGAAACACAGGGTGTGTAAGTGACAGGTGATGAGGTGAGGGGGCAGCCAGCAGCCAGAGTGCAGGGCCTGGAAAAAAAATGTTTGCAGGCTACTGGTAGAGCTGTAAATTGGCACATGCTTTTTGGAAGGCAATTTGGCAATGTTTACCTAAGACATAAATGCATGCTCCTTTTGAGCCAACACTTCCCCTTCCAGGAATTTATCCCTTGGATTTCTGTTTGCACAAGCGCACAAAGACATTTGTGCAGGGATGTTCACTGCAGCATGGTTTCTTGTAGAAAAAAAAAAAAAAAGAAAAGAACCTAAATGTTCATCCGTAGAGCACTGGCTAGTTACGTGTGCTACATCCACGCAGTCAGTGCTATGCAGCTGTGGGAAAGGATGAGCCAGGCCCATGTGTACTGATGTGGGACAAGCCAATTTTGATACACAGAAAACTATACACACCCACACAGTTATCATATACTATATACATTATAGACACTTCTATACAAATATATAGACTTAATTATATCTGGATATACAATGAACACATCTACTTAGACTTCCAAAAAATAAAAAATAAAAAATTAACAGTAGGTGCCCCGGCAAATGGGACTGAGAGATGTTTTTATATTTCATTGCCTTCCTCCTTGTGCAGTTTGATTATGTTAGCTTGAACAGGATTTTACTTGTATAATTTTAAAAGACATCTGTCATTATTATGGGCCTCTCAGCATGGGCATTGCCCCTTCCTACCTTTGGGGGAGCCCCCACCTTAGGATGACACCTAAACAGAGCCCACCTTCCCCTCTAAGAGCTGCCAATGCTTTCCCAGCCTTCCTTGCAGCCAGGACCTGTGACATCAGCCCCAGATTCAGAACCTGAAGCTAGTGCCAGAGCAGCAGAGAAGCAAGGAGCCTGCCCTGGTGAGGCCATGTGGTGTTGGTGCTGGCAGCTCCTGCCAGGGGCCATGGGCAGCAGTGACACAGCTCCTGCAAGCGTCCAACATGACAGGGCAAGCTGCACCATCAGCACCCCACTGTAGTGCCACAGGAGTCTTGGCACTGTGATTTAGGGCATCATTCCAGGCTGTGGTCTCCAGGGAGAATTGTCTGGCCTCCCTGGAGAGTTTCTGAGCGTCCCTGTATTGGTTAATAAATGTGTCCGCTTAAATGAGCCAGAAGTGATTTCTGTGACTCATGACTAAGAACCCCTGAATGTTAAGAGTAGGTGATGAGGAAGGATCGAGGAGGAGAGGGGAGAGGAGGAAGAGAGAAGGAAGGCCAGAGGAAGGCTATCTGCACTTCCTATTGTAGGAACTGGGAAGTCACTGCAGGATTTTCAGCAGAAGTGAGACCTACCTGAGATTTGCATTTTATGGGGCCAAATGGAGGTGAGTTGGAGGGAATGTGACTAGAAGCAGCAAGATCAGGGAGGAGGCTGGAGCAGAATCCACAGGAGGAACGACAAACTTGAACTAGGGAAGCCTCATTAAAGCTGGCACAGAACTGGAGGGAGTGATCTGGGTGCCATTCAGGAGGTAACTGGCCCAGCACACCACTGGATTTGGAGTCATTAGCCTAGAGGTGGTGGCTGGAGCCAGGGGAGGGTATGATTGCCCAGGGGAACAAAGGAGAGGGTCTGGGACAGAATCCTAAGGCACTGCAATCATCAGAAGCAGGGAATCCTGAGAGGGAGCAGGCCCTAGGGGAGGAGAAGCTGGAGAGAGTGGGAGCAGGGAAACCAAAGGCATTAGAGGACAGCAGGGTAAACGCTAGAGAGGCTGAAGTCATGAGTGGCGAAGGCCTCAGACTGACAGCAAGTGGGCTGTTGGCGAGTTTAAGTGGCCAGGAGAAAGTGACATTCAAGCTGGGTTTTGAAAGATGAGAAAGATCTTACAAGTGGTGATGAGCATTCCCGGCAGAGGATCCTGACAGGTGGAAAAGTGCAGAGTGTAGTGGGAACAGAAAACAGGTTAAATTCTGAATCAGGCAGGATTGGGCAGGCTAGTACAGAAGCTCAAAGCAAGTGTTGATCCTTTCACTTAAAGAAGTCCACAGTTTGTGTGATGTCTCCTACATTCCTATTCCATCATTTTTAGTACCTGGATTCCACCTGCAAGGCCAGCCAGTGGTCCAAGATGGCTGCTGCAGCTCCAGCCATCGTGTCCACACAGAAAGCAGGAGAAGCAGGCTAAAAGAGCACCTTCCAGTTGTCTATCTCTTTCATAAGGAGTTTCCACAAAGGCCAACCCAACAACTGCTTCTCTGTCATTGGCTAGGCCCAGCTGCAGCGAGGCTTATAAAATGTGGTCATCAAGCTGGGCATATGACGTCCCAGAATCCAACTAGGAGAAAAGAGAATGATTACTGGGTGAGCCATCGGCATCTCTGTCACTATTTCTTTTTGCCCCCTAACTCTTTTGTTTTGAAAAATGTCAAGCCTAGAGAAAAGGTGCAAGCACGTTACAATAAACAAAAACTCGAGAAAAGTTGTGCTATTAGTACAACGGCTATGTGGGTATCCTTCACCAAGACTCACCAATTGTAAACATCTGCTACATTTTTCTTGCTTTCTCTCCGTATGTGTGGTCCCCAGAAGAAGGGGGCATGGTTACTGGGCTGCCACTTTCTAGCACAGTGGATCCTTTACCCTTGCCACACTGCCGGCCCTGCTTAGAGCACAGGGTGGCAGAGTTCAGGCCCCTGGGTCTCTCTCTGGCCAGGCCCTAAACCTGTGTGTTCTCTCTGCCCTGGAAAATGGGCCTCTCCATTTCTTTTCCCTCTCTG
>PVJL010014615.1:0-27448 GCA_004026885.1 Lyroderma lyra
TGTTAGTAGTTTCTTTGTATATTTTGGTGCATCCTGGTTGGGAGCATATATGTTGATTAGTGTCAAGTCTTCTTGTTGTTGCATTGTGCCTTTTATCATTATGTAATGACCATCTTTGTCTTTTACTATCTTTTTTAACTTGAAGTTTATTTCATCAGATATCAGGATGGCCACTCCTGCTTTTCTCTGGTTACCATTTCCTTGGAATATTGTATCCCTTCCTTTCACTCGGAGTCGTGTTTGTCCTTACAGCTGAAGTGTGTTTCTTGGAGACAGCATATGGATGCATCTTGTTTTTTAATCCAATCTGCTACTCTGTGTCTTTTTATTGGTGAGTTCAGTCCATTGACATTTAGAGTGATGATCGATATGTGAGGATTACCTGTGGCCATTACTTATTTCTTTCTTCGTTTTTGTTTTTTTGTTTTTTTGTTTCTTTATTTTTCTTTCTTGTTGCCCCAACTTTGTTCCATTTTTCCTGATGTTTTGTTTCAGTATTTCTTGGAGTGCCGACCTCATGCTGGCAAATTCCCTCAGCTTCTGTTTTTTGAGAAGGTCTTTATTCCACCTTCATAACTGAAAGATAATTTTGCTGGATAATTTATTCTTGGCTGGAAGTTTCTCTCTTAAATTTCTGAATATTGGATTCCACTTTCTCCTGGCTTGTAGAGTTTCTGCTGAGAAATCTGATGCCAGCTTGATGGGTTTTCCTCTAAAGGTTATAGTTGTTTTATCCCTTGCTGCCTTGAGAATTGTCTCTTTGTCTTTAGTTTTGGACATCTTTAGTACCATGTGTCTTGGAGAAGATCTGTTGGGGTCCAGGTATCTGGGGGACCTGTTTTCTTCTTGAACTTGGGGTTCCAGATCTTTCCATAGGTTTGGAAAGTTCTCATCTATGATTTGTTTGAGTATTCTCTCGTAGATTGCTCTGCCTCTCTTCTATTCCTATTATCCTGATGTTGTTCTGTCTCATGGAGTCAGATATTTCTTGCAGAGTTCTTTCAATCCTTTTGGTTCTATATTCCCTCTCTTCCTCTTTCTGAGCTATTTCCATGTTCTGGTCTTCAATATCACTAATTCTTTCCTCCATCTGGTTGGTCCTGTTTCCTATGGCAGTTATTTCATTTCTCACTTCTTTTATGGTATTATTTATTTCTCGTATTTCCGTCTCAATCATTCTTATGTTTTGAATTTCTTTGTTAAATTGTTCTTTTTGTTCACAGAGTTCCTTTTTTATGTCGTTTATATCCTTTTTTATATTATTTATCTCAGCTATGGTGTTCTGCCAATAGGGTTTCATTTCTCTCACAGCCTTTGGAATGGCTGCTTTAAATTCTCCATCACTTAAATGAGACCCTTCCAGTTGTAACAAGCTATCTTCTGGGTCAATTTCATGTTCTTTCTGAGGAGTTTTAGTTTTTAAGGAATTCTTCTTGTCCGCTGGGTTCTTCCTCTTTCACATGAGGACTATGTTCAGCGCCCAGATTATTGCTTTTGTGGTGTCTTGCAGTAGGGCAGACACTAGGTGGCACTGGGGTCAAGTGTTGGGGGAGGGGTCTGTTTGTTTCTTGTTTCTGATCTCCTACTGTGTTTGGAGGCTATGCACATATATCCTGGGGAGAGGCCAACAAAAGTCGTTCCAAAGGCAGCTCTGCCTTCTGCCCTTTGCTGGGGAAGCTGTTTCAATGCTTGTTTCTGCTGGCCGGAGTGAATGCTATCAAATCAGTCTTTCTTCCCAGCCCTTATTCAGCACCTGGCTGTCTACGGGCTCACACTGCTTTCAGAACCCTGGGGTGCACGAGGAATTGCACGCTCCATAAGTCCAAAGCTGTGGGCCTGGCCTGAGACAGCAGGATCGCCTTTGCAGCAGGCTGGAAACAGGAACTGCAGCCCTGTGTAGGTCTCTAGGGGGCTTTGAGCTGGGGTGTCATCTTTGCAGTTCAGAGTCCTCGCTCAGCCCTTCTCCCACTCAAAAGTTCCAGAGGCTGGCTCCCAAACTCTGTCCCCAGTTCCCCAGTCTCTTTCCCCTCCCCCGAACTGCGCAGCTCCGAATAGTCAGCAGGGATCGTGTCCTGTTGTGGTCTGTCTCTGCTCCCTTCCCTCTCCCTGACTCGCCCTCTTCTCTCCAACCTTCAGGTGTTTACTTGCGATTTGTGGATTTCTCACCATCCATTTTGTCACTCAGGGTCCTCTTTCTTGGCTCCTGGACGACTGTTCAATTGTGTTTTCTGGGAGAGGTTTTAGGGACCTCCTCTCCAGTTGCCATCTTGTCTTCCTATTCTGTCACGTTCTTTGTTAAGTTAATTTTCAGGTATTTTATTCTTTTTGTTGCAATTGTAGAGAGTGTTGATTTTCTTATTTCTTTTTCTGAAGTTTCATTGTTTGTATATAATAATGCAGTTGATTTTTGTACATTGATTTTTTATTCTGAAACTGCTTTATTTGTTTATTTTTTTTCTAATAAATTTTTGGTGGAGTCTTTGGAATTTTCTATATAAAGGATCATATCATATGCAAATAGTGATGGTTTGACTTCTCTCCCAATTTGGAAAAATTTTATTCCTTTTACTTGCCTGATTGCTATGGCTAGAATTTCCAGTATTATATTGAATATCAGTGGTGACAGTGGGACAGCACTGTCTTATTCCTGATTTTAGGGGAATGGGCTTCAACTTTTCTCCATTCACTATGATATTAGCTGAGGGTTTGTCATAGATGGCCTTTATTATGTTGAGATACTTTCTTTCTGTACCCATTTTATTCAGTGTTTTGATCTTAAATGGATGCTGTATTTTGTCAAATGCTTTTTCTGCATCAATTGACATAATCATATGGTTTTTATCTTTTATTATATTTTGCTTATGTGGTGTATCACATTGATTTTCGTGTGTTGAACCATCTTGTGCTCCTGGAATGAATCCCACTTGATTGTGGTTTCTAATATCTTTGATGCATTATTGTATTGTATTTGCTAGTGTTTTGTTTAGGATTTTGGCATCTGTGTTCATCACAGATGTTAGTCTATAGTTTTCTTGTGTGTGTGTGTGTGTGTGTGTGTGTGTGTGTGTGTGTGTGTGTGTGTGTTGTCCTTACCGGCTTTGGTATTAAGGTATTATTGAACTCATGGAATGAGTTAGGAAATATTACTTCATGTTAAATTCTTTGGAAGAGTCTGAGGATAGCATTAATTCTTTGAATGCTTGGTAAAACTCATTTGTGAGACCATCTATTCCAGGGTTTTTGCCTTTGGGAGGTTTTGGATGGTTGTTTCAATTTATTTGCTATTGATTGGTCTATTTATGTTATCCAGTTCTTGGTTCAGTCTAGGAAGACTGTATGTTTCTAGAAACTTGTCCACTCTTCTAGGTTGTAAAATTTGGTGGCATAAAGTCCTTCATGGCATTTTCTTATAATCCTTTGTATTTCTGTGTTATCAATCATAATTATTTCCCTTTCATTTCTAATTTTGGTTATTTTTGTCTTTTCATCCTTTGGTTAGCTTACCAAAGGGTTTGCCAATTTTATCGATTTCTTTCAAAGAATAAGTTCTTTGTTGCATTTATTTTTCCTATTGTCTTTCTGTTCTCAATTTCATTTAGCTCTGCTTTAATTTTTATTATTTCTTTTCTTCTCCTGACTTTGGATTTTTTTCTCTTCTGCTTTTTCTATTCCTTTTAAGTTTTAAATATTTAATGAAAAAGACTGAGAACAAATCATTATTTACATGTGGGTAAGAAATGGCCATTTATCTCTAATCTCTAATCATAACAACCACTAAAGAGAAATTTCCATTTTGCTATGTCACTTGTCATTTGTCATCTGACATTTCCTATTTGACATGGCACCATTTCCTTGCAGCCAGAGAACCACAGATGCTACTCAAGAGACTATAAAATGAAAGCAGGTCTCCAGCTCAGCACCAAGACTCAGCCTGTTTCCCAGACTGTGTTTCTCTCAACCATTTCTCACATGGCATCTCTGAATCTGCAGCCACTGAACATCTATCAGCATGACTGTCTGTAGACTCTTCAGATCAGATCAGCAATGTTCATTCGCATCTTGTTGATCTGAGTGGAATAGTACTGCTCAATGTCCTGGGGGATACGAATGTTGTCATTTTTCATAAAGTTGATTTTCACACCCTTTCGACTGTATCAACCTGAGCTTCCAATCCTGTAAATGTACAACTCTCTGTTATTGGACTGGTCATAGTTGATGATGAGGAACACTTTCAGCATGTCAAGACCTCTGGCTCAGATGTCTGTAGATGTGAGCACTCAGCTGGCACCAGACTGGAACTCCTTCACGATGGACTCCTGCTCCTTTTGGAACATGTTTCCATGCATTGACGACACAGTGAAGTTGGCTTCTTTCATCTTCTCTGTCAGCCAGTCAACCTTCCTTTTGGTATTACAGAAAATAACGGCCTGCGTGATGGTCAGTTTGTCATAGAGACAAATCATATCAAAGACATGCCCCAGCATGCTGGCCATGACATGCTGCCCATAGTCCAGTTCCCTGATGTCCTTCTTCCCCCACTTTGGTGTCCCCAATGCAGGCATGGCACTGGAACTTCATGCAGTAACCCAATGCGAGGAGGCCTTTCTGGATCTGCATGGCCAGCTCTCTTGTTGGGGCCAAGATCAAAGCCTGGGTTTCATGAACCTGAATGTCCAAACACTGCAGAACAGAAATACTGAAGGTGGCAGTCTTACCAGTGCCAGACTGAGATCATGCGAGGACATCTCTCCTTTTAATTATCTGCTGGATAGGTCACTGTTGGATTGCCAATGGTTTTTCAAATCTGTAGGCATAGATGCCTCACAGCAGGTCCTTCTGAAGGCCCATGGTGTCAAATGTGGGGGTCACTTCCACCTCCCCTTCATTGGTTTCTAACTCCACTTTGGTCATATATTCCTTTGACCAGCCACTATTGCATGCTGACCCTGAGGTGGTGGCTGTGGCCACCAAGATCACAGTTTTCTTTTTTTAGTTCTTTAATATGGGATATTAAGATTTTTCTTATTTCTTAAGATAGGCTTGTAATATAAATATCCCTCTTATTACTGCTTTTCACTGCATCCCAATAATTTTGATATATTTTATTTTCATTGCTGTTGTGAGCGTCTATGTATTTTTAAATCTCTTCTTTTATTTCTTCTTTGATCCAGCAATTTTTAAATAAGATGTTTAATCTTCATGCATATATGATTTTTTTTCTGCTTTCATTTTGCAGTTGATTTCCAATTTCAAAGCTTTGTGGTCTGAGAATACATTTGGTATGATTTCAATCTTTTTGAATATGCTGAGGCTAGTGTTATGTTCCAGCATATGGTCTGTCCTTGAGAATGTTCAAGATGCACTAGAAAAGAATGTATAGTCTTTCGTTGTTGGATGAATTATCCTGTAAATATCAATTATGTACAATTGTTGTAATATATAATTTAAAGCTGATATTTACTTATTTATTTTCTGTTTGGATAATTTGTTTATGGCTGTTAAGGGAGTGTTTGGCTCCCCTACTGTAGTTGTGTTTTTCTCAGTTTTTTGTTTTTTAGATCTATTAGTAGTTTCTTTGTAAATCTTGGTCCTTCCTAATTGGGGGCATATATATTAATGAGTATCATGTCTTCTTGTTGTTGTATTGTCCTTTTTATCACTATGAAGTGTTCATCTTTGTCTCTTATTACCTTTTTTATCCTGAAGTCTGTTTGATCAGATATCAGTATGGAAACTCCTGCTTTTCTTTGGATGCTATGTGCTTGGAGTATTGTTTTCCACCCTTCCACTCTGAGTCTGTGTTTGTCCTTATGGCCAAAGTGTGTCACTTGGAGACAGCATAAGGATGGGTTTTGTTTTTTAATCCAGTGTGCTACTCTGTGCCTTTTTATTGGTGAGTTCAATCTATTCACATTTAAGGTGATGATTGATATATGGGAATTTCCTATGGACATTACTTCCTCCTTTTTAAATTTCTTTTTCTTTTTTTTTTTGGTAGTTCCCTGGCTGGGAATTGAACCTGGGCCACGGTGTTGAGTGTGCTACTACATCACCAGGGAACCCCTTAAAATTTTTTGTTGTTGTTGTTGTTCCAAATCTTTCTCATTTATTTTGATTTTTTGTTTCAGGTCAAATAGCTTCCTTTGGTATTTCTGGAAATGCCAGCCTCATGCTGGAGAATTCCCTCAGCTTTTGAATGTCTGAGAAAGTCTTTATTCCTCCTTTATATCTAAAAGATAATACTGCTGGATAAATTATTCTTGGCTGGAAGTTTCTCTCATTTAATATTTTGAATATTTGACTCCACTCCCTCCAGGTTTGTAGAGTTTCTGCTGGGAAGTCTGATGATAGCCTGATGGGCTTTCCTTTAAAAGTTTAGTTCACCCCCCCACATCCTCCCCCATCCAGCTACCTTGAGAATTGTCTCTGTCTTTGATTTTTGACATCTTCAGTAAAATGTGCCTTGGGGAGAAGATCTCCTGGGGTCCAGGTGCTAGGGGGCCTATTTTCTTCTTGCATATAGGGGTCCAGATCTTTCTATTGGTTTGGAAAGTTCTTGTCTACTATTTGAGTAATCTTTCTCAAGGTAGAGTTTTGTTCTCTACCTTCTGCTATTTCTATTACTCTAAAGTTGTTCTTTCTAATGAAGTCAGAGAGTTCTTTCAGTTCTTTTGACTCTGAAGTCCTTATCTTCTTTCTATGTTTTCTCCATGGTCTGCTATTTGCTATCACTAATTCTTTCCTCCATCTGGTTGATCCTATTTCCTATGGTAGTTAGTTGATTTCTAAGTTCTTTTATTGCATTGTTTATCTTTAAAACTTCTATTTGGTTCTTTATTATATTTTTAATTTCTTTGTTAAAATGTTCCTTTTTGTTCACAGATTTCCTTTCTGAGATCTATATCTGGGCAGTCTGCCAACATTCTTTCAGCTCTCTGAGTGTCTGAAGAACTGCAGCCTTGTATTCTGTGTCACTTAGATCATATAGTTCCAGATCTATAAGTTCTTTTTGTGGACATTTTTCATTTTCTTTCTGAGTGGCTTTGAATCCTAAGGTACTAATTTTATTTGATGAGTTTCTTTTTTTGGGGCATGAGCGCTCTTTTCATGGCAGATATAATCTCTCTCTCTCTCCCACCCCCTCTGTTTCTTCCTTCCTTCCTTTCTTATTCTTCCCAGCTGGTATCACTGTAGCTTCTTCTAATATTTTTCTCTTGGTTATTCCAACTTCTATCTCTGGGAGATTTCCTGCAAAGTGGGCTCTTCTTTTGATGTGGTCACCTTGGTCTCAATTGTCTCATCTTTTGGAAAATGTGGTGGGTGATGGTGCACTGTGCCTCTGAGGTCAGTGGAGGGAAAACATGGTGTGCCTGTGTTTTGAAGTTTTCCTGAGCTCTACTCCCAATTTTTTTCTCCAGCTGGCTGTAGAGCAGACACGAGGTGGAAGTGTGTGTGTGTGGGTGAGCTTTTGGAGAGAGTTAGGGGAAGCAGCCAAGCTTAGTGTCTCTGGTTTTTGCCTGGGTTTGGGAACAGTGTGTTCTGTGGCTGCTTTGTTTCCTGCAGTATCTTCCCTGATTGCTGACTCTGCTGCAGCACTAGTCACGGATGCCCATATGGACCCTTGCTGGAGAGGCCAGGAGCAGGCTATGATCACTTTGGTTATTCTCTGTGTGTGTGCCACCAGCTCAGCCTTTCTCCTTTCTTGTGAGCCTGCTTTTCACTCAAGACTGTGCTTTATTCTGGTCAGAGTTTCCATGACAGCTGGCTCTCAGTTTCAAACTTGCCCAGAGTGGATTTGTGGTCATGGCGCCATACTGCAGCTGGGGGTTCTATTCTTGCCTAGGGTGGTTCAGATGCTTTGTTCAGCCTCTAACCTGTCCTGGGGTGTGGTGCAATGGCTTGGCTCATTGATGTTTCAACTTACTCATGGTCTCGCAGGGTTTCAGCCACTTTTACTTTTGCTCTTGTTGATTTGGCCTCCAATCCACCTGGGATTGTTTTGCTCCTCAGCCAGTGTCCCCTGACTTTCTCCCCATTCCTTCAGTTAGCCCCAGTTGGTTCATTTTCCACAGCCACCCTGCTCCCTCCCTCCTTTCCCATTTGCCCCTCTTTCTCTGACCTTCATGTGTTTTCTTGTGACACATGGATCTCTCAGCTGAGACTGTGCCATTCAGGGTTTCCCATGTTGAATCCTGGTTGTTCAATTGTATTTTCCAGGAGGTGTTTCCAAGATCTCTCTCGCCACCATCGTAGGTACCTCCCAGGGCAGTTTTTTCCCCTCCATGTTTTTTGATTGGAGCTTTTAACCTATTTAAATGGAAAGTAACTATTGATGGATATGTATCTATTGTCATTTTATTATTATAATTTTGCTTTTCCCCTCTCATCTTAAAGAAGGCCCTCTAACATTTCTTGTAATATTGGTTTGGTGGTCATGAACTCCTTTAGCTTTTTCTTGTCTGGGAAGATCTTTTTCTGTCCTTCAGTTTTGAATGATAGCCTTGCTGGATAATCTTTGTTGTAGATCCTTGTTTTTCATCACATTGAATATTTTCTACCTGTCTCTTCTGGCTTGCAAAGTTTCTGTTGAGAAATCAGCTGACACTTTTATGGGTGTTCTCTTATGAGTTACCAGTTACCTTTATTTTGCTGATTTTAGGATTCTCTTATTGTCTTTAACTTTTGCAATTTTAATTATGATGTATCTTGGTGTTGGCCTGTTTAGGTTTATCTTGTTTGGGACTCTCTGTGATTCCTGGGCTTGTATGTCTATTTCCTCTACTGGGTTAGGGAAATTTTCAGTCATTTCTTCAAATAGTTTTTCAATTCCTTGCTATCTCTCTTCCTCTTCTAGTGCTCCTATGATGCAAATGTTGTTATGCTTGATGTTATCCAGGGGGAATATTAAACTCTCCTAATTTTCTTAGCTTCCCCCCCCCCCTTTTTGTTGTTCCAATGAGCTTTTCTGATACCTTTTCTTCCAAATTACTGATTTGAGCTTCTGCTTCATGTAGTCTGGTGATTTCTTCTATTTCATTCTTCATTTCAGTTATTGTATTCTTTATTTCTGCCTGGTTTTTTGTTATACTTTCTATGTCCTTCTTAATGCTTGCTATCTCTTTGCTAAAATTTTCACCAAGTTCTTCAAACATCCTTATAACCATTGTTTTGAGCTCTGTCTCTGATAGGTTTTTTGCCTTCATGTCATTTAGGTCTTTTTCTGGAGTTTTCGCTATTCTTTCACTTGGGACATATTCCTTTGTTTCCCATTTTGCTGCCTCTCTATGTTTGATTTTGTGTATTAGGTAGATTTGCTACAACTTCCAATATTGCTGGTTAGCCTTATGTGGTAGATGACCTGTGGGGCCCTGGCAGTTTCGCTGGTCATGTGCACTGGGTGTTCCTGTAGATTTTTGTTTGGTGACAGTGCTGTACCTGGAGCTACATAGCAACAGTATCACACCAGTTGCTGCCCACCTGGGTCCTGCAGACTCCTCTCATAATTTTCCACGAAAAATTACAATGCAGGTAGGTCTGGTTGCTCACCAGAGAAAGTGCTCTGGCATTGGGGGAGTTGGATGTGGTGGAGTCTTAGTGAGTCAGCAGGGTGGAGTGTGCAGAGCTCACCAGACCAATCAGATTCTGGGGGAGGCTGCAATACAGGAAAGATGGTGCCCACCAGTCAGCTGTATGGGAAAAGGACTCCACTCAGGAAAAGTGGCAACTGTCCTCTAGTCCTCACCCTAAAGTCACACGCCTCAATCTGCTCCGCCCCCGCTGTACACCTCCAATGCCCTCCAAGTCACTGTCTGTCTGCTGAAGCATAAGGTGAGTCCTGCAGTGACTGGGTCTGTGTGTGGGCACTTTAAGAGAATGTCTGGGTTTCCCACAGCCTTCTGTCACACTCAGATGGTGGGGATCCCCACCATTTTTCACAACTTGATGATGTGGAGCTTCTCTTCCCAGCATCAGTGCTTTGAAGTAACTGGGGAGCCAGTCTGGGGTTGGGGTTTCTCAATCTCCTGGGAGGGGTCTCTGTAGCTAAGATATTCCTTCTGATTCTTGCCTGCCACATGGAGGTTTGGGGCAATATTTTTCTGTGTCTCTACATGTCCTCTTCTTCGTTTCCTTAGTTATAAAACTTCTGTTCAGCTAGATTTCAGATGGTTCTCCAATTTGGTTGTTCAATTTTGTTTTAATTTAATTTTGTTGATTTATTTATTTATTTATACAAATTTGTTCATTTATTCCATCAAAAAAATTGAAAGGTAAATTAATGACTCTCGCATAGATGATAAATAAACATGGGTTAAAAGATTTTTTTCCAATTACAGTTGACATTCACTATTACTTTATATCAGTTTCAGACATACAGCATAGTGGTTAGACATTTATTTAATTTAAGAAGTGATCCTCCTGATAAGTCTAGTACCCAGCTGGGTGAAAAAGGTGAAGGAATTAAGAAATACAAGTCGTTGCTTTAATTTTAATGTGTTCAGAGGATGAAACAGGCACAATATTATTTGTCATCTTAGGTCTCTATGAAGTTTTGAAAAATTTGTAATGATATAAAACATTCAGATATTATCTGAATTTGGTTTAAACAAAAGCTAAACACAAACAGATAAAAAAGCAGACTGAACACTAAACATGTTAATAATTGATTCATTTTTACCTTTCTAGATGTGTCCAAAGTCTCTCTCTTTTATAACAATTGTGGAAAGTGATAATAGACAATATTTTAACACATCACTGGGTGTTCATGCTGATCATAAACCCAGTATGAACAAATGGTGAGACAGACACACCTGACAAAAAATAAAAAATAAAAATAAAAATAAAAATAACACAACTCTCTGCTGAGTGAAGAGAAGCAGTGTGCTCTGCAAATAGGAGGTGACAATTTTTGACCTGAAAATGACTCATCCTAATATGGAGGCTTGTATCCAGTTAAGAAAACCACATTTTTAAGGACATTGGGATACTGAAGCATGTCCAAAAATGGATGACCAAGGTCATAAAAAAGATTTATAATACATCATATTTATTCATTTATGAATTCATCAATTCAATAGTGCCTCTTAGGCACTGGGGGTGAAGAGGAAGAACTGTATCAATGCTTGATGTATATCTAAGGATCCTTATAGGGACCATGATGGCTATCTACAATATTTAAAGATCTATTGCTATTGCATAGAAAGGGGACCTGGGAATATGAAGGTTCAAGAGATCCTGAAGAGACATATATGGTCAACTGGTCTTTTACAAGTGTGCCAAGACAATTTAATGGGGAAAGAATGGTCTCTTCAAGAAATGGTGTTGGTAAAACTGGATATTTCTGTGAAAAAGAATAAAGTTGGGCCCTTCCCTTACACCTTATTTTAAAATTAATTCAAGAAGGATCAAAGACCTAAATCTAAAAGGTAAAGCTATCAAATGCTTAGAAGATAATATATGAGAAAACCTTATTACCTAGCATTGGGCATTGATTTCATGGATATAATAGCAAAAACAAGCAATAAAAGAAAAAATAAATTGTAATTCATCAAAATTAAAAAATTTTGTATACCAAAGGACATTATTGGTGGAGTAAAAGGCAACCCATGGAATGGGAGAACATATTTGCAAATCTTATATCTAATCCTTATGGAGATTTTATACACACACACACACACACACACACACACACATGTATACATGTGTGTGTGTGTGTGTGTGTGTGTGTGTGTGTGTATATATATATATATATATATATATATATATATATATATATATATATATAGTTACATATACTTTCAAATCTTTCCTAAGCAATGATAAGGGATTAATATAGGATATAACTCAACAACAACAAAAAACCACACAACCCAATTTAAAAATGGTCAAAGGACTTGAACATACATTTCTCCAAAGAAGATATACAGTGGCCAATGAACACATGAAAAGATGCTCAATATTAAAACTTATTAGAGAAAGGCAAATAAAACCCACAAAATATCACTTCACACCCACTAAGATGATAGTTATAAAAATAATGGAATAAAATTAACAGAAAATAACAAGTGTTGGTGAGGATGTGGAGAAATTAGATCACTTGTATATTGCTGGTGGGAAAGTAAAATGGTGCAGCTTCTGTGGAAAAGAGTATGGCAGATCCTCAAGAAGTGAAACATATAATTTCTACATGATACAGCAATTCTACTTCTTAGTATACACTAAAAATAAAAGCAGGATTTCAAACAGATACTGTATGCCTATGTTCATAGAATCACTACTCACAAGTATCTGTTGACAAATGAGTGGATAGACAAAATGTGGTATATAGTTACAATGAAATATTATGCAATTTTTAAAAGGCAGAAAATTCTGATATATGCTGCAACATGGATGAAACTTGAAGTTATTACACTAAATGAAATAAACCTATCACAAAATAATAAATATTGTGGGATTTCACTTATGTAAGTAGTCAAATTTATAGAGACAGGATAATAGTGTTTGGGGCTGGGGTAGGGGAGAAAGGGAAGGTTATTGTTTAATGGGCACAGAGTGCTGTCTCTACAGACAGTGCTGGCACTCCCCACCTCAATATACCACTTGACATGATGTTGATATTGAGTCCCTTGGGGCAGAACACTTAGCAGGTGCCTTCTCTGATCTAAACCAATCCAAATATCAGTGAGTGAATGTAAGTCTTCATTTATCTGGAATAAGTACCCAGAGTAAGATTGCTGCATCATGGATGGTGGAGGGGTTTGTGAGAGCAGACATGCCCAATATACACACTTAGGAAGAAAAGGAGCCTCATGGTAGCTTGGAAGGGGGAGAGAAGTTTAGAATTGAATATAATATTGAAGTTTTTAAATAGATAAAACATTTTATTGTTACAATATAATATTAAGGTTTATTAACTTAACTGAGACTGTTGGGATTTTTTTCCCGGCTTTATTGAGGTATAGTTGACAAATAAAATTTTATATATTCAAAGGGCACAAAAGATTGATTAATAAATACAAATGGCTAATGTTATGAGGACAGTCCAAGAAGTCCTTCAGGTTGTTAATTAACAGAAATGTGTGTACAGAAAAGAGGCTTGATAGCACCACTGCAGCGAATATCAGAAAAATAGTGCTCTTTCCTGTTATATAGTCAGTGAGTTGCAATTCCTCAAGTAAAGCATCTATCTTAGAATGTTTTCCTATTATAATATGTATGTACATTTTTTGAAGGAGAGATTATATGTTTTAAATATATTCTCAAAGGGTTCCTGGACCCAAAGAAATCCAAGAGCATTAGGATCTCACCAGGCTGGTTACTGACTACCCTTTCCCATGATACTTTGCTATTATCCTGTGTTCATCAGACATCTTCCCACCACTGTGTGACCCTGGACAACTTACTAAATCTCTCTGTTCTCAAAGTTCATCATCTGTAAATAAGGATAACAAAAACACCCATCTGATAGGGCTCTTATGAGTACCAAGTGAGTAAATGTATAGGAAGTGCTTAGAGTAGAAGCTGATACATAGTAAGTACTATATAAGAAATGGTTGTTATTAATATTTTTACCAATGTTACTTCCCAAACTTCTGGGGGAGCCTAAAAAACTTTTACATGGTTTTCTGATTTCCTTGTTAAGTGTTGCAGCTAAGTGATACCCATTTCTGAGAAGTGTTTTTTTTTAAAGAGCAGAGTCAACACAGAACCAAGAAAGGAAATTAGTCAAAGATATGAATCATTTGTCTCACACAGTCAGGGAAAACCCCAGATTTTATGCTCAGAACTGAAACAAATGTCTCAGAATCCACAAGTTTAATAAACTGGGGGAGTTGAGAAGCTCTCTTCCTGTCCTTTGACAAGACATTGGCTTAATGTCCCTCCAGTAAAGGGACAGCCCCAGCCCCCTGCTTCCCAATGCCAAATCATGCCCTCTCTTGGCCACAAAACAGCACAATGTCCTAGAGAGATGTTACTCATCATCTCTGCCTTCCATTTGGCACCCTGGAAGCAACCTGTACCTTCCAAAGGCCACACGGCTGCAAAGGATCTATCACTGACCTGCCCCCAAGTGGAAACTTTCTCATTAAGTGGGCTGGAAACAGGAGATGGCATGTCTGCATTTTTTAAAATTTATTTTTAATTATAGTTGACATAGTAGTTTCAGGTGTACAACATAGTGATTAGACATTTATATACCTTATGAAGTGATCACCATGATAATTCTAGTAACTATCTGACACCATATATAATTATTGCAATATTATTGACTATATTCTTTATGCTATACATTACATCCTTGTGATTTATTCTATAACAGACAATTTGTATTTCTTAGTCTTCTTCACCTTTCTCACCCATTTCCCTAATCCCCTAATATGTGTGTGCTTAATTCTGTGTCTATTCCCTTGTGAGATGTGTTGGTTATCAACACAGAGAAGTTGGAACCCCCTATCTCCTGCCCTGGGAATGGCCTACAGAAATGACAGGGGTCACTCTGGTGATAAACATTTGTACTCAAAATGCAGATATTTGAAGCTGTTTGCAAAATTACCAGATGATAGAGGGCAGGAAAACAAGCTAATTGAATCTCTTGTAAATGTGTATCAGAAAAGCTGCCTTTGCATATTAAGTCAAACATTGAAAGTAGGCCAGATTGTCTGCTGATTCAAAGCCCAGGGCCAGGATGTTTGCTCTTGGGCAGGGATCACTCTTACTACAGATACCAAGTCTGGCTTTCTTACACCATCTCAGGAAGTCCACACTCTACATGGAAATGCCAAAATGTACACACTGGATATTTTTAACAGTTGAAGCTTCTGCTCAATCTATTAAGTCATGCTGTTCTTTGTGTCTCCTTTGACCAAACTCTCCTGGTTATTTTATTTTCTCCCTTGACAGCATCATATGGGGTAAATATAGTATTGAGCAACATGTGGGGGAAAAAAGGCATGGGTATTTCCCATGGTTTGCTCAAGCTGGCTTGTTTGTCTAACTTGTATTAGCTGTGTTTTTGAAATCTATATTTCTGGGAGTCAACTCACTATGAGCAACTCATTATAACCTCACACTCCTGAACCAAAGATTCAAAATAAATGTGACATGGAATCAGCATTGATGCAGGAGGTTAATTATGAGTTGACTTCTTTCCTTGGAAGAACCACCATTGATTTTTCAACTTCATGATTTCCTGATGGGACCTAGACCATTTTTGTTCTTGCTAAACCACAATAGAAGACATCTCTGAGCAAGTTATTTCAAGTCCCTTACACGAATATCTACAAAATCTTATTTTCCAGTAATGTAATGCTAAGTGAATGTTTGCTAATCAAAACAAAAAACAATGTGGCCCCTACTGTTAATTTCCTCATCCATCTCCTTTTGTTTCCCCTTTCCTCCTCCTTCTCCTTCAGATGATAAATCTCATATGGACCACCATTTCTTTGTACCTTCAGTGCTAGGAAGCTTGGAGTTAAATTTCATGCTCAAACTAATTTATCCACATCCCTGATATTAATAGAATATTCTCTGCTTTGCTATAAACTTCCAGTCTCTGTTTTAAAATCTTCATTTTCACTGTACCTAAAATTATAAAACCTTTCATGTCCTCTTTTATAAAGAGGTAGAATAAAATGAATTAATTCATTAAACTTGATATTGGGGGTAAGCTCCTTTGCTACTTAAAATCGAATTGAGCACCTAATGTTCAGTGAGGCATTGGTTACAGCTATTGTTCAGAAAGAATTGTCTCTGGTGGAGTTTGAGTTATTGATTTGAATCTGTTTTCTTGGATCTGATGTGAGGCTGAGGGATAATCACTTCCTACACTCCTTTGTTTGAAAAGGCTGTGTTCTGTATCATAGCTCAAGGAGGCAGTCAGGTGCAGTGACTGAAAACAATTTTTTTTTGGTTCTGCACAAAGAATTTCACATAGCTACACACATTTACATTATTATCTTTCAGCCACCTTGGTACAGCAAGAAGTAGCCCTTTAAAACTCTATATAGAACTAAGGAATGAGTGAAGATGAGGAATATGTAAAGTGGAGTCACTTTAGTCAATCTGCTAATGTTATTAACATTATGAAAGTTGAGGCATGACCCAAGACTCCATTCTTGTTGGACTCCTAGGTGAGGTCAGACAATTAATTTTGCAAACTCATCCTAGAAAAAGTGCTACATAATTCATTGCTAAATATCATCACAATGGTCACCTTCGAAGTACTCCCCTTGGGAAGCTATGCATCAATGCCAGTGCCTGGTTCCCTCTTCAGAGCAATTTTGAAACTCTTTTTCTGGAATGGCCATGATAGCTGTTATATCCAAAAATATGATAATTAAGTTTGTAAACTTGCCCCTGCGTGCTTACATTGACAGCATCATATGGGGTAAATGTAGTATTGAGCAACGTGTGGCAACATTGTACAAACAACTCAGTAAGGCACTACTACTATCTAACCATGTGACCTTTGGCTTATTATTTAGCCTAAGTTTTCAATTTCTAATCTATAAAATAATAATAGAGAGGGCAAGATGGTGACTGGAAAGGAGGTACCTGAAGCCTCTCCTAGAAAACACAATTGAACAGCCATTCAGGAGCCAAGAAAGAGGACCCTGAGTGACACAATGGCAGCTGAGAAATCCTGCAAGTAAACACCTCAAGGTTGGAGAGAAGTGGGCAAGAGGGAGAGAGGGGAGGGAGCAGAGATGGATAACAACAGGACCCGATTGCTGCTGACTCTCTGGGAGCAGCACAGTGAATGGGAGGGGGAAGCCAAGAGGCAACAAGAGTAAAAGCCAGCAAAGTGTCAGAACAGTGGGAGACCGTGCAAGAGCTTGGCCTTAGAGCAGCATGTTGGGGACAGAGCTTGGGAACCAGCCTCTGAAACTTTTGAGTAACAAGAGGGCTGAGCAAGGACTCTGCAGGCACCCTTGAGACCCACAGCACAAATGCGCATGGATCCTACTAAGGGCTGTGATTCCTGTTCCTGGCCCATTGCAGTGGAGAGCTGGCTGCCTTCATACTGCCTGAGGTCAGGCCCACAGCTTTGGACTTGTTGTGCGCATGCTTGTACGCATGCCCCTGGGGTCTACAAGTAGTGCGAGCCTGCAGACCCTGCCTCAACAGCTGGTTGCTGGAGCAGGCCCAGGAAGAAAAGTGGATTTGATAGCATTCATCCCAGCCAGCAAGAACATCCTCGGGCCACATCACCCAGCTTCCCTAGCATAGGACAGGAAGTGGACCTCCCTCAGCACGCTTTTTCTTGGCATATCCACTCTCCTACAGCCCCCGCCCCCCCGCAACCAACTAACTACCTGTAGTAAGTGGAGGGACCCCGGATAGATGTGCAACACCTTCAAATGTGGCAGGAGACCAGAAATAAGAAATAAACCTCCCCCTCCCAAAAAAAACTTGGCCCCCAGAGCCACCTGGTGTCTGCCCTACAGCAAAACACCACAAAAGTACTAATCAGGGCTTCTGGGCTCTGCTGAACATAACGCCCTCATGTCAAAGAGGAAGAACTCAGTAGACAGGATGAATTTCTTAAAAACTAAAACTGCTCAGAAAGAACATGAAATTTATCCAGAAGAAAACTTCTTAGACCTAGAAATTTCTGAACTAAGTGGTAGAGAATTTAAAGTAGCCATTCTACAGGCTCTGAGAGAAATGAAAACATACTGGCAGGACACCATAGCTGAGGTGAATGACATAAAAAAGAAAATTCGTGAACAAAAGGAACAATTTAACAAAGAAATTTAAAACATAAGGAAGATCGAGATGGAAATACGAGAGATGAATAATACAATGAAAAAAGTGAGAAACGAAATAACTGCTATAGGAAACAGAGCCAACCAGATGGAGGAAAGAATTAGTGATATCGAAGACCAGAACATGGAAACAGCTCAGAAAGAGGAAGAGAGGGAATACAGAAACAAAATGATTTAAAGAACTCTGCAAGAACTATCTGACTCAATGAGACAAAACAACATCAGGATAATAGGATGAGAAGAAGGAGCAGAGCATTCTACAGAGAGCATACTCAAACAAATAGTAGATGAGAAATTTCCGAATCTATGGAAAGATCTGGAACCCCAAGTTCAAAAAGAAAACAGGTCCCCTAGATACCTGGACTGTAACAGATCCTCTCTAAGACACATGGTACTAAAGGTGTCCAAAACTAAAGACAAAGAGACAATTCTCAAGGCAGCCAGGGAAAAAAGAACTATAACTTTTAGAAAAAAGCCCGTCAGGCTGGCATCAGATTTCTCAGCAGAAACTTTACAAGGCAGGAGGGAGTGGAATCCAATATTCAAAACTTTAAAAGAGAGAAACTTCCAGCCAAGAATAAATTATCCAGCAAAATTATCTTTCAGATATGAAGGTGGAATAAAGACTTTCTCAAACACACAAAAACTGAGGGAATTTGCCAGCACAAGGCCGACACTTCAAGAAATACTGAAGGAGGCTCTTTGACCTTGAACAAAACATCAAGAAAAATGGAATAACATTGGGGCAACATGAAAGAAGAAAAAACACAACAAAAACAAACAAACAAACAAATGAGTAATGACCATAGAAAATCCTCACATATTGATCATCACTTTAAATGTTAATGGACTGAACTCACCAATAAAGACACAGAGTAGCAGACTGGATTAAAAAACAAAACTCATGAATATATTGTCGCCAAGAGACACACCTCAGCCATAAGGGCAAACACAGACTCAGAGTGAAAGGATGGAAACAATACTTCAAGCAAATGGTAACCAGAAAAAAGCAGGAGTTGCCATATTGATATCTGATGAAATAAACTTAAGGTTAAAAAAGATACTGAAAGACAAAGATGGAAATTACATAATGATAAAAAGCACAATACAACAAGCAGATTTGACACTAATTAATATGTATGCTCCGAACCAGGATGCACCAAAATATACAAAGAAACTACTAACAGATTTGAAGGGATAAATTGGTAAAAACACAATCATTGTGGGAAACATAAACACCCCACTAACAGCTATGGACAGATCATCCAAACAGAAAACAAGGAAATATCAGTTCTAAATGACACATTACAGCAATTGGACATAATTGACATTTAGAGGACATTTGAGCCAGCAGAAAGAGACAATACCTTTTTTTCTAGTGCACGTGGAACGTTTTTAAGGATAGACCACGTGCTGGGACACGAAAATAGCCTCATGAAGTTCAAGAAGATCGAAATCATATCATGTGTATTCTCAGACCACAAAGCTTTGAAAATGGAGATCAACTGTAAAAGGAAAGCAGAAAAAAAAAAACAACCACATATACATGGAGATTAAGCAACATCTTATTAAAAAATGACTGGATAAAAGAACAAATAAAAGATGAGATTAAAAATATATAGAAGCTAATGACAAGGAAAACACAACATATCAGAATTATTGGGACACAGTGAAAGCTATAAAAAGAGGGAAATTTATATCACCACAGGTCTATCTTATGAACAAAAACAATCACAAGTAGAGGGCTTAGCATTCCATCTTAAAGAACTATAAAAAGAAGAGCAGACAAAACCCAAAGTCAGCAGAAGGAAAGAAATAATAAAAACTAAAACAGAAGTAGACCAATTAGAGAACAGAAGGACAATAGAAAAAATTAATATTACAAAGAGCTGGTTCTTTGAGAAAGTCAACAAAATTGACAAACCCCTGGCGAGACTAATCAAAGGATGAAAGGAAAGGACACAAATATCCAAAATTAGAAATGGAAGGGGAGAAATTACCACTGATACCACAGATATACATAGAATTATAAGAAAATATTATGAAGGGTGTTATGTCACTAAATTTAACAACCTAAAAGAAATGGACAAGTTTCTAGAAACTTATAGTCTACCTAGACTGAACCAAGAAGAACTGGATAATCTAAGTAGACCAATCAAAAGCAAAGCGATTAAAATGACTATCCATAATCTCCCTAAAGGCAAAAGCCCTGGACCAGATGGTTTCACCAACGAGTTCTACCAAGCATTCAAAGAAGAATTTACTCCTATTCTCCTCAGACTCTTCCAAAAAATTGAAGAAGAAGCAATACTTCCTAAATCATTCTATGAGGCTAACATTACACTAATACCAAAGCCTGGCAAAGGCAATACAAAAGAAGAAAACTATAGACCAATATCTCTGATGAACACAGATGCAAAAATCCTAAACAAAATATTAGCAAATAGAATACAACAATACATCAAAAAGATCATACATCATGATCAAGTGGGATTCATCTCAGGAGCATAAGGATGGTTCAACATACGAAAATCAAACAATGTGATCCACCACATAAACAAAATAAAACATAAAGACCATATGGTCATATCAATTGATGTCGAAAAAGCTTTTGGCAAGATACAACATCCATTTATGATCAAAACACTAAATAAAATAGGTATAGAAGGAAAGTATCTCAACATAATAAAGGCCACATTTGACAGACCCTTGGCTAACATCACACTGAATGGGGAAAAGCTGAAGCCAATTCCCCTAAAATCAGAAAAAAGACAGGGATGTCCCCTGTCACCACTGCTATTTAATATAGTGCTGGAAGTTCTCGCCACAGCAATCAGGCAAGAGATTGGGAAAGAAGAGTTCAAATTGTCACTATTTGCAGATGACATTATCCTTTATATAAAAATTTCCAAAGATTCCACCAGAACACTACTAGAAACAATAAACGATTACAGTAAAGTCGCAGGATACAAAATCAGTGTATAAAAAACAAACATCAACTTCTCAGAAAAAAAAGTGATGGAGTCAATTTCTTTTGCTATCACAAGAACAAAAAGTGAAATACCTGGGAATTAACTTAACAAAGTACGTGACAGACTTATACAGAGAAAACTAAAAGACACTTTTAAAAGAAATTGGAACAGACATTAAGAGATGGAAAAATATCCCCTATTCATGGATAGGAAGACTTAACATTGTTAAAATATCCATTCTGCCCAAAGCAATCTACAGATTTAATGCAATACCCATCAAAATCCCAACAATCATACTTTCATGAAATAGATAAAAGAATTATCAGATTTATATGGAACCATAAAAGACCTCGAATTGCCAAAGCAATACGACATAAAAAGAATAAGGCTGGTGGCATTACATTCCATGACTTCAATTTATATTACAAAGCATCAATAGTCAAAACAGCTTGGTATTGGCAGAAAAACAGAAATATAGACCCATGGAACAGAACTGGAAACCCAGAAATAAATCTACACATTTATAGACAAATGATTTCTGATAAAGGAGTGAAAAACATTACAATGGGGAAAAACAGCTTCTTTAGTAGGTGGTGCTGGGAAATCTGGAAAAACATATGTAAAATAATGAACCGGAACTCTGAACTTTCTCCATATATGAAAGTTAACTCATATCAGACCTGCAACAATAAACTGTATAGAAGAACATGTTGGTACTAAACTTATAAACTTAAGGACTCAAGGAAGACTTCGTGAACCTGACCTCAAATGCAAGGGAAGTAAAAGTAAAAATAAATGAATGGGACTATATCAAACTAAAAAGCTTCTGCACAGCAAAAGAAACCATCAACAAAGCAAGGAGACAGCCAACTGAATGGGAGAAAATATTTGCAAGTAACGGATCAGATAAGGGTCTAATATCTAAAATGTATAGAGAACTAATAAGACTTAACAACAACAACAACCCCCCCCAAACAGCCCAATTAAAAAGTGGTCAGAAGAACATAAACAGACACTTCTTCTATGAAGAAATACAAATGGCCAGCAGACATAAGAAAAAAAATTCTCATCCTCATTAGCTATCAGGGAAATGCAAATCAAATCCACAATGAGATACTACCTCACACCGTTAGAAAGGCTATGATCAACAAGACAAAGAATAACAAGTGCTGGAGAGGATGTGGTAAAAAAGGAACTCTTGCACACTGCTGTTGGGAATGCAAATTGGTACAATTACTGTGGAAGACAGTGTAGAGGTTCCTTCGAAATTTGGGAATGGAGTTACCATATGACTCAGCAATCTCCTTCTGGGGATCTACCAAAAAACTTAAAAACCTTCATCCACAAGGACTTATACCCCAATGTTCATTGCATCGCTGTTCACAGTGGCCAAAACATGGAAACAACCCAAGTGCCCTGCGAGAGATGACTGGATAAAGAAGCTGTGGTACATATACACAATGGAATATTACTCAGCTGTAAGAAAAGATAAAATATTGCCATTTGCAACAAAATGGATGGACCTGGAGATCATCATGCTTAGTGAAATAAGCCATACAGAAAAAACAAGGAACTGTATGACTTCACTCATATGTGGAATATAAAACTGAAAGCAAAGAAAAAAAGAAATGAACAAACAAATAACCCATGGACAATCAATAGTTTGATGTTTATTTGGGGACTAGTGGGATAGGGAGGGGAGAAAGGGGAGGGGGTGGGAGAGAAGGGGGGGAAGCTAAATATAAGGTGATGGAAAAAGAAGTCACATTAGGTGGTGAACTTATTATACATCAAGTTGACAATGCACTGTAGAGTTGTATGCCTGAAACCTATGTAATCCTTGCTAACAGATGCCACCCCAATAAGTCTAACAATAAAAATAAATTAAAAAAATTATAGTGTCTACTTCACAGTGTTGCTAGAAGGTGAAATTATAGACTCCATGAAAGCTGTTAACACATTTCCTGGTACATAGAAAGAACTAGTTGTATGTCAGGTAGTCATGGATTTGACAAATATTTATTAAGTGTTCACTGTGTGCCAGACATTATGTTAGGTGCTTGCAAAGAATAATGGGCAAAACACACAAAAATTCCTGCCTTCCTATTGTTATATTGGAGGACTCAGGTGACAATTAAACCAAAATAAATCACATAATCTGTTAGGAAGTAGGAAAAACACAAAGCAGAGAAGATGGTAGGTTATGTCAAGGGTTGTAGTTTTAATAAGGATGGGTAAAGAAGTTTTTAGTAGGTGCCAATTTAAGAAATTGAGGGAGGTGAGAAAGAAAATCATGAAACTCTCTGGGGGAGAGGAAAGGAAGGGAAAGAAACAACAAGTACAAAGGTCCATTGTGGAATGGGTGTGGCAATATCGGAAAAGAACTAGTAGACCAGTGTGGCTGGATCAGAGGGAAGGGGGTAGAGTACTCTCCAGAAGATGATGTGTGAGGTCACTGGGGCCAGATCATGCGGGGCTTCTGGGTTATTTTAAGAACATTGGCTTTTCTCTGAGTTACAAAATGAGCTACTGGAGGGCCTTGAGCAGAGGAGTGGCATGACATTACACTTAGAAAAAAAATCAACCTGGCCACTGGGGTCAAGAATAAATTTGGACCAGGGTGGTAACAGCAGAGGTGGTGAGAAGTAGTCATATTCTAAATGCAGTTTGAAAGTAGGGCTAACAAGATTTGTCAATGGATTAGATGTGGAGTGTGAGAGAAAGACAGAAAAAAAGGGTGACTCCAAGGATTTTGACCTGAGCAACTTGAAGGGGAAGGTATTTTTAACTGAGATAGAGAAGATGGCAGGCAGATCAGGAGTGGGGAGACAAGGAGGTCAGTTTTGAATACCTCCTTAGAGGTGAGGAGAAAACTACAAAAGAGAGTGTGGTACACTTTAAGCCAAGAGAAGAAACTGAGGGAAAAGGGATGAGGGGATTAACTCTGCCAAATGCTGCTGATAGGTCACTAAGTTGGGTTCTGAAAACTGAGAACTGAGTTTAGCAACATGGAAGTCATCAGTGATTTTGACAAGGGTAGCACTAATTACTGAAGTTCTCAAGTAGTGTACCAATCATGGAAATTCTGGTTCTGGGATATGGAAGATGCCAAAAGGAAGTGCAAGCTCTTAACTTCAGCTTCTGCTGCTGTCTTGGAGTCATAGCAGCATGCCACATCCAGACCTGCAAAACTGTAGATATTAAGAACAGAAGGTGTTACTGATACCAGCAAGTTTATTTGTGTGAAAACATACAGGGAGCCACTTGGTGATCAAAAGTAGAATTCCAAGTTCCCAGCCTGTTCATTGGCTCTTAGAACTTAATAAAAACAAATAAACCAATGAAAATAGCTCAGAGGCAAAGCAAAGCATCATCAGAGAGATAGCCGCAGTGGTTCTATGAAAGTGTCAGATATTTCATCCCTGCCACTTCCACAAAGAAGCAATAAGAATAATTATGTAAGTTCCTTTAGGACAAGGACTCTCTGCTTTGCATCTATAACCCATACTGGACACAGGGTAGATGTTCAATAAATATTTGCTTGTTGACTGGCTGATTGCTATGCATCTTACGTGTTATCTCATTTAATATTCACAACACCTTGAGATGTAATAGTTGCCACTAGGAGACTGGTAAGACAATTCAAACACATAGTCAGAATTAGTTCTGGTCAATGTGGGTAATACAAGAGAAGGAGAAGAACACATCATCTGATTTAATTTTGAAATGAACGATGGTGGTAAGGAAGAGAAGGTACTATTACATAATGATAGCAATTCTCAAGTATTGTATGCCTAAACTGTTTCCAGGCACATTGTCAGGTGGTTTACACATATTTGTAAATCCACCCACCACAGTGCTCCAAAATAGATAATATGAGCCCCCATTTTACAGATAAGGAAATTGAGAGTCAAAGAGTCAAAATGACTTGTTTTAGACCAGTGTACATCAGAATACCTGGAAAAATACAATAAGATAGTTAAAGTAGAAGACAAATTATCACACAGAAAGAAGGAGAATAAAATTAAACCCCCAAATGTATACAATTACTGTGGCTGAACATAGTGGGTAACCAGCCAGGTATAACAAATACGAATAGATTTTGGAGTTGAATAAACTTTCATTTGAATCACAGATTCACTATTTGCTCATTGTAAAGTTCTGGACAAGTCATTTAACTTTTTTGAGTTTCAATTTACCCACCCATAAAATGAGGTCATAATAATGACTTGGAGGGTGATATGAATATGGAGTAAAATAAGATGACTTGCATTATTGTAGATACTCAATAAATGCTATTTCCCTTCTCTTAACCTATTTACTCAAGGCAATAGAGGAGATAGTGAATGATGCAATTGTTATCATTTCTACGCTTTGTTTCAATGGTTCAGCAGGCAATGGTTCAGCAGTATTGCCTGAGAACTTGTTAGGAAAACCAACTCTTAGGCCTTTCCATACCAACCATATTAGAACCTTTGGGATGAGGCCCATCAAATGTGTTTCCAGGAGCTCTCCAGGTGATCCCATGTTTGAACCACTCTATTTCATTGTCATCCCAGTCTGCAATGTAGCATAGGAGGAAACATGAGTAGCCAGGTAACTTAGCAAGATCACAAATGTATTCACTGGAGACACCATTCAAATGTGGATCTCAGGTAGAACAGTGTTCTTACTATTATTTCTTACTAGAAATAATAATTACCAATAGAACACAGACTTTTGTCATTTTACAGCTGGAAATATGGGACTGCATCTCTGAGCATTATTGATGAAATTTAGAGACTTTCTTCTAAGGAAGTCTCTCTTTTTTTAGTGAAGAGAATCACAAAGTTTATTTGAAAACTCATAATTATTATGGAATATTTTAACATTTTCTCAGGAAATATAAAATAATATTTGTTGGCATACAACAGTTTAGGAAACAGTTAAAGCGTTTTTATAGAACACCTACAGAAGTGTTCATTTGTCACAAAAACCCCACATACTTTTAATCACATACAATCAAACATCAGCTACAAGTAACAGGAAACACCCACAGTCTCCCTGACAGGAGGAAGGTGCTTATTCTCACATGGAAGGACGGGGTCAAGGCAGCCATTTCACATGTAGTAGAGAAACCAACTCCCATGTCCTTCCTTTCAAAGCACCACTGTACATGTCATAGTGAAGCAGGAAAACACACTTACTAGCACTGTTAATTGTATAAGGTGTTTCCTCTACAAATTATACCTTATACAGATATAGTCTATAGAGGAGAGAAATAAGCACAAAGATCTAAATCTGTTTCTTAGTGGGCACAAGAGGGCTTAAAGAAAAATTCAAACTCTGATGACCTTTTTTTTTTTTCTGATGATCTTTGATATGGATTGTGTGATAGAGAATTTAAAGTAGCCATTCTAAAGGCTCTAGAGAAATGAAAACATACTGGCCGAACACCATATCTGAGGTAAACAACCTATGAAAAGAAATCCATGAACAAAAGGAATAATTTATCAAATAAATTCAGAACATAAGGAAGAAAGAGATAGAAACTGGAGAGATAAATAATACAATAAAAAAATTGAGAAATGAAACAACTGTTATAGGAAACAGGACCAACCAGATGGAGGAAAGAATTAGTGGAGAGAGAGAAGACAAGATGGCGACTGGAAAGGAGTTCCTAAAGCCTCTCCCAGAAAACACAATTGAACGGCCGTCCAGGAGCCAAGAAAGTGGACCCTGAGTGACAAACCGGCTGCTGAGAAATCCACAAATCGCAAGTAAACCTGAAGGCTGGCGAGAAAGGGGCGAGTCGGGGAGAGGGATGGGAACAGAGACGGACCACGCGGGACGCGATCCCTGCTGACTATTCGGAGCTGTGCAGTTTGGGGGAGGGGAGAGAGACTGGGGAGCTGGGGACGGAAGGAGTTTGGGAGCCAGCCTCTGGAACTTTTGAGTGGTAGAAGGGCTGAGCGAGGACTCTGAACTGCAAAGATAATACCCCAGCTCTAAGCCCCCTGGAGACCTACACAGGGCTGCAGTTCCTGTTCCCAGCCTGCTGCAAAGGTAACCCTGCTGTCTCAGGCCAGGCCCACAGCTTTGGACTTATGGAGCGGGCATTTCTTCGTGCACCCCAGAGTTCCGAAAGCAGTGTGAGCCTTTAGACAGCCAGGTACTGAATCAGGGCTGGGAAGACTGATTTTCCCCAGCAAAGGGCCGAAAGCCTTTTGTTGGCCTCTCCCCAGGATATATGCGCATAGCCTCCAAACACAGTAGGAGATCAGAAACAAGAAACAAACAGCCCCCTCTCCCCCAAAACTTGACACCCAGCGCCACCTAGTGTCTGCCCTACAGCAAGACACCACAAAAGCAATAATCTGGGAAGTGAACATAAAGCCCTCATGTCAAAAAGGAAGATCCCAGCGGACAGGATGAATTCCTTAAAAACTAAAACTCCTCAGAAAGAACATGAAATTAACCCAGAAGACAGCTTGTTACATCTGGAAGGGTCGAATTTAAGTGGTGGAGAATTCAAAGCAGCCATTCTAAAGGCTGTGAGAGAAATGAAAACCTATTGGCAGAACACCATAGCTGAGATAAATAACATAAAAAAGGATATAAATGACATAAAAAAGGAACTCTGTGAACAAAAAGAACAATTTAACAAAGAAATTCAAAACATAAGAAAGATTGAGACGGAAATACGAGAAATAAATAATACCATAAAAGAAG
>PVJL010014616.1:0-27528 GCA_004026885.1 Lyroderma lyra
GCTCCCTGACCGGGAATCGAACCCAGGACGCAGAACTGACAGCCCCAACGCTGAAGCCTTAAGCCACTACACCATCAGGGAACTCCCTGATTTCTATTTTAAACAAACCTACTCCACACAGCCTCTATTCTGACTTTCTTCTACCAACTGACAAAGCTCCCCTTTAGTCACTGTCTGCAACAACAACAAGAACAAAAATGTGCTCCTTCTGTAAACCATGGACTGCCAACTCAGACTCTCACTTCCTCTCCAGTTCTGACTCCCTTCTCTGGCCTTTACCTTCTCCTCTTGTCACCAGCCTCCATTCTATTCATTTTTTCATAATTCACCTTCTATGGAATAAGTTTGTACAGCATTGAATTGGTTGCTTTGCATCTGGGGACATTTTCTTGTTATTCATACAAGAAAAGCATTAAATTAAATGGCTTTTCTACTTAATGTTCTCATTTCCATGCTTTTTCCTTTTCTTTTTTTTATAAATATATCTTTTTATTGTTAGACTAATTGGGGTGACATTGGTTAGCAACAATTACATAGATTCCAGGTGTACAATGTGGGCAGTGTTTGAGCCAGAAGCCAGGTCTATTGAGAAAATGAGCTTAGCAAAGCTGCCTATGTACTTGGAATCCAAGGTTTGGGGGTCTTCCAAGGCTGTCTGGAACTCGTTGAACAAGGACAATACTCATGATATGGTTTCTGGCTGGCTAAGGGGAAGGAGAAAAGAAATGTTGCCTGTGAGGCAGAGGAATTATAAACAGGATGAGAGGATGGGTGTCAGCAAAATTCTTTCACAAGTAAGAAATTATACCTTCTGCTGTTCTTGGGATATAAAATAAATCTGCTGCAGGCCTGAAGGGTCTCTGTGTCTCCATCAGAGCACAGGGAGCCACCCAGTCCCAACTTTGCTATCTGTTATGTTTCTGTGTGTGTCTTTGTGTTTTTCTTAATTCCCCATTGCCTTCCCTCCAGTTTCTTCCTCCTTGTGCTGGTCATGGAGCAGTACAATTCCACAGTGCACTATGTATTTGTTGCATTATATGTTCACCACCCAGTGTGGGTTCTCTTTCCATCACCATGTATTTGGCTCCCCCTCCCTCCTCTCCCACAGCCTCCTTCTTCTCTCTGCTCTTTTCTGTCATACTGTCCTTCTCTTGTTTTTTAGGGTATTTTTAAATTCATTATTTTCCCTGTCTCACCCCCCACAACCCACTTCTTTCAGATCCCACACTTCTCATTGGTTGCTTTATTTGCTTTTTCAGAATCCCCTCTGCTTGCCCTGTGTAACAGTATAAACTATAACCAATTCTCCACTATTCTTAGAAAAGAACCAGTAACCTTCACAGAGACCACAAGAAACTTCAAACACAAAGAAATCATTTGCATGGATATACATTCACTCATTTAAGAATAACTTAGCACCTGCTTGGATCCAAGCTTTTTGCTACACTCATTAGTATATGTATGTTGGTGGACAATGCAATTACTTTTTTCAAGGAGACTTAGTCAACTTAGGAAAAAAGACACATAAATGAAGAACAATAAATTTTGGTGTGCTGAGTTTTATTATAATGTATAGACTCTAGACAAAATCAAGCCTTCTTGAAATAACATTTTGTAAAGTGCAGCCCTTAACTAATGTTGCCCACGTGGAATCTTGACTTCAGTGGATGTCTTGCAGTGTTGGGCCTATACAGCCCTTTTTGCACTAGATCTCCAACATCTTACAGACTGATTGGCAAGTGATAGGTGTTTGATAAATGTTTTGGAATGAGTGAATATTTTGGTTCAGGCATCCAATTATCTTTTTTTATTTATGCAAATCTTTAACATAGCTATTTTTTAAGATGTCAGAAATTATTACTTGTATTTTTACTTGGTGAAATGAAATCTAACAGTTTTATTTAGGATGAAATCATATGCTAGTAAGTATAAACTTTACATAGAGCATTGCACTATAAATCCCTTATTAGTTATAATTTAAAAGAACAGTAATAATTTGTGGTGTGAAAGTAATAGAGTATTCTGAACATTTTGTCTGCAATTTCCTTCATATTGACCCTGCTTGGATGTTCCATGCTTGTCTTATCATAAGCTGATTTTGCTAGATATGCTGACCTTTCTCTTTCATGCTCTTGATAACATTTAAAAGGCTCTTAATATTTGTTTTTCTTCATAATATCTAGATAAATGTGTTTGGTGTATTTATTTCTTGGTATACAATTCAGAAAATATGTAAGAATAATTTAGAAAATATTGGAGGGGGGGCAAAGTTAAGATTATGGTAATCTAAAAATAAAAAGCCCAAATGAGAAGAAATAAATGTTTATTTGAGAGCAAAGAATTGCAATTTGGGGAGCACAGATTCAGGCAGACACCCAAATATTGTCCTGATTACAGGGTGAGGGCAAGGGAGTTTTATTAGAAAAGAAAGGGATAATTACATTAATAGGAGAAAGACATTTTTTTTTTGGTGCAAACAAGCTCACAAGCTGAATTATTTTTTATGTCTTGTATGGGTTCAGAATAGGCCTCCCAAAAACTTCACTTTAGTGTTTGAATTATTTTGAGCATGAGCTAAAGTCAATGGAGAACCTGCAGGCTTATGAGAAACTTCAACCTCTCACTTAAAGAATTTAAATTAAGGGTTTTGCCTATGATAAAGTAGAAGTGTGTATTTTAAGAAATCTGATCAGGCTGGGAGGTCTGTGGGTGGAGCTGAACCCTTACAAGTCTTAAAGTTCTGTTTGTAAACTCTATGGTTTCAACTTCCTGTATCATATATATATATATATATCCTCCATCTTAGAACAGAGCCAAGAACACATGTTCTCAGGCTCTCAGTACTTTTACTTTTTTTTAACTTTTCCCAAATAAATCCTTTTGGTAACAGATTATTTAGTTGATGCTATTATCAAGGCGACACCTATAATGTGTTAACACCAGAAATAATTTTTTTAAACCTATCTATATGATAGGGCAAATTACTAATTACTCAGTATCTCTTTTTATTATGCTGCAATGAACCTTTGAAACCTCAAGCCACCTTATTCCATCTTTAGCTCAGAATGTCATATATACCTCATTTTAACTGTAAATAAAAAAATCTGACAAGTTCAGTAATGAAAAGTGGATGATTTGATTATAAATTTCTAACTGGGCATAGTGTGTATCAAGCCCCCAGCATGTAACTTCTTTAGTAAAAGGCTATCTTTGCCTTAAGGAAGCCCTGTTCATTGTTCTTGTACATCTAGGTTAACACGTATTTCAAATATTAGAAGTAATCCTCTTTTACGAACTCCTCTAAGGCCAGGGAAACTAACCATCCTCACGAGACCACATAATTTTGTAAGCTATCCTGTCATACTTTCATGTAATTTTCCTTATGTTTCTTTCTTAATTCCAAATTTTAAAAAATTACTTCAAATCTTACATTCTCTGGAGCAATTGAGATCTTCTACCCAGCGTATTATTAGTTGGGCTCAAATAAACTCTTATAAAAATTCTCTACAGTTTTGGAACTTCTTACAGCAACAGAACTTTCTATCCCCAGACTTCTCGTGTATGTGGGGTCCTGACTCTTATGTATGTGGGGTCTTCATGTGTACATATTTTCTACTTTGGATTATTTTGTCTTGTTAATCTAAAAATGATTTAACTATTAGACCAGTGAAAAGAACCTAAGAGGGTAGAGGAAAGATTCATTTTCCCTCACATTATGCACAACACTCTTCAGTAAGAGAGTTGTAAATTCTATGCGAAATAACCTCACAGGGGGTTTTGATCATAACTTTTTAACTGGGCAAGTCATAATGGGCAGTCATACCCCACACCTATAACTTCTTTTGTAAAAGGTTTATATTTACATTAAGAAAGCCCTGTATATTTTTGGTATGTTTGTGCATCTAGGTTAACACACCTTTGAAATAAGCTATAACCACCCTCAAGAAAGCACTTAACTTGGTTAACTATCCTGTAGTCCAATCTTCACTTTGCTTTGCTCCCAAGTTCATATACTCTTTCTTATACTCCCCTCAACCCTTAACCTCAAATACATAAAAGAAGCTGTAAAACGGTTATTCATTGGAGTATTTGAGATCTTGCTCCCTGGCATATGTCATTAGTTTGGCTCAAATTTGCAAAAATTTTCTACAGGTTAAGGCATACCTTACAATGACCAAGTTCATGGTAATAAATTCTTGTGGTCAGAATGTTTGTTTTCCTGTTAGCTTTGCAAACAGTTATCTGGAAGACAATGTTGTTCTGGCTCATTTCAAATATGCCAAAGTTTCAAGGAGCAGTATGTGAAAGACAGCTCTAGAATTGCTGTTCTGGTTTCATTTTAAAATGGTTTTACTTAGACAACTTTTCACAATTAAAACATAGAATTAATGTTGGGGCACCAAAATAATTCACAATGACATATTGGTTATTTTGAACTAAAATCACCTGAGAAGCAGGAATGCTCTCAGACTCTGTTTTGTTCCCCTAAAAGTAGAAAATAAATCTCCACCTAGGAGCCCTCCCCACACATGAAGGACTGAGAGATGATCTTATCACAAGAAACATGAAATGCCCAGTAAAAGTAGGTTCATATAAACATCTCAGAATTTTGCAGTAGGACAGGTAACTGAAGAAGTCAAATGGCACTTGGAGAGCTGGAAAATCATTTTATTATGCCAGTGGGCTCAGAGGAATTACAGTCTCCAAATTCTAAGCCCTGACTAACAGGGTTTTCAGACTCCCATAGGGTTGGGGAGGGGGCTGGCTGATGCGATAAGCAAGCAGGGTTACAGAAGCTAAATGCATACATTAGGCAACTGGTGGAAGAAATGTAGAAGTGAGAGTTCACAGAATTTACATTAAACAGTCTACAAAATTTACATTAAACAGCTTTGTCAGTAATTTTCCATTTCATTCTCCACTTTGTTGCCCTTATAAATCTGTTCATATGGTATCACCATATATGTTGGCTATATCTCCAACTTGGTGTAGGCCAGTGTATCCCTGTAAGGCTAGTACTTGAGCAGTGGTTGCCCTGTTCACCATGGTTTCAATGAACTGGGTAATAGCTCATAGGATACAGGGTTGTAGTGTACAGGGGTGCCCCCAATCAGTCCTGTAGCTGAGAGCAGGGTCAGGATCCTGGCATCAGTTAGGAGTAGTGGCTGGCAGGTCTTTATACTGCTGGTTGGAGTTCCAGATGCCACCAGTGGAGGTCCTTCATGTCCTTTGCTTGGTTTTGGGTTTGACATCCAACAACTTCCACAGTGCTATTTGCAAAGGTTGTGTAGAATCAGCTTGGGTTGCCCAGGTCTCTGATGTGTTCCCAGCAACAGTCTTTTTGACCTGAGTATGGTAGATCCAGAACCCTGTACCTGCAATTTTCACAGCAAAGTAGCCAGTATAATCATGTGTGGGCCTGTTTATACAGGTTGTAGGGGTTCCTTTCTCCAGTCCCTAACCCAGACCATATGTCCTGGCTGATGCAGGTGTACCTGGTTTCCTAAAAAGATTGGGGCCCAGTCTAAAACATCCCAGGTTATTGTGCAAAAGATCTTTCCTAACAGCTGGAGTTAGGCTGACAGGCCTAGTTCCTCTTGTTGCTGAGGGTAACCCTTAAGCCTACTGATGATGGATGTGGAGTTCCCATATAAGATTTCAAATGGGGAATATCCTGAGGGTCCAGGAGCACATTGGACAAGCATCAAGGTGAGAGGTAGTATGTCTATCCATGGGAGTGCTGTTTTGTGACAGAACTTAGCTAGCATGCTCTTAAGGGTTCAGTTTATGCATTCAGCTTTCCCTGAGCTTTGAGGCCTGTAGGCTGTGTATAACCTCCAGTTGACCTTCAGCAATTTTGCTATGGTTTGGACAACATGGGATACAAAGGCAGGTCCATCGTCTGATCCTATTGAAAGGGAAATTTCATAGCGAGGTACTATTTCTCTCAGCAGGGCCTTCACAACCTCTTGTATCTTTTTGATGTGAGTGGGAAAGGCCTCTACCCATTTTGAGTATGTGCAGACTAAAACAAATAGATATTTATGGCCCCAACATGGCTTTACCTCAGTAAAGTCAATTTCTATGTTTTCAAAGGGGGCTGTCCTGGTGATCCAAATTTCTAGGACCTGCCTAAGACCCTGTCCCACATTGTTTTTAGCAGAAGTAGTGCACCTAGTGTTAATTTAGGCACAGAGGTTCGGGAGCCTGGCAATGTAGTAATATCTGGTGAGTCCCTTTTGGAGAGTCTTCTTTCCCCATTGGGTCATGTCATGGAATTGTTTGACCATGTGATGAGCTAATTCTCTGAATGAAAATTCTCCAGTCCAATAGTTGCCACCAGCCCTCATTAGTCTGGGTGCTACCCTTGGACTTTGCCCATGGTCTTTCTCTGGAACGTACCTCAAATTTTCTGGTAGGCTTGGCGCTATAAGTACCTTGGTGGCCGGGTCTGAGTTTGGGGCTGTCCTGGTCTGGACAGCAGCTTTTTGTGCTGCCTGATCCAGTAGGCAGTTCCTCTGACTGATTGGGTCAGTCCCCTTTGGTGTTCTTTGCAGTGCATTACTGCTATTTCCTTTGGTTGCCAAACAGCTTCAGGTAACTGGAGAATTTATTCTTTGTTTTTTATAAACATTCCTTCAGCCATAAGTAGCCCCTTTTCTTTGTAAATGGCATCATGTATATGTAAAGTCATGAAGGGTGTACTTGGAGTCAGTGTAGATGTCAACTTTCTTTCCCTCTGCATAACTGAGCACCTGAGTTAGGGCCCATAGTTTGGCCCTTTGGGCTGACCATCCTTGTGGCAGTGCCTCAGACATGATGACTCAGTCTTGAGTAGTTATTGCATAACCGGCCTTTCGTTCCCCATTCTGGACGAAACTGTTCCCATCTGTGAAGGGTATGAGGTCAGGTGCAAGGAGGTCAGGCCAGCTGGAAATTTCATCCATAATTTCCTCACAGTTATAATCAGGTTGGCCCATCTCTGTAGGAAAGAATGTGGCTGAATTCAGGGTACTCACTGTTTCCAATGTCATCCATGCGTTCTCACACAGTAGGCCTTGGTAGTATGCCATCCTGGCACTAGTGAGCCATTGGTACCCTTGGCGGTTTATTAAGGCTGTTACCACATGGGGGTCTTTCACATAGATGTTCTGGCCTAGGATAAGCTTCTCAGCTTCCTAGATGAGAGTTACCATGGCTGCCAGTGCTCAGAGGCAGGGGGGCAATCAACAAACTACTGAGTCAAGTTGTTTAGACAGGTAGGCCATGGGCCTTTGACAGGGTCCAACAGTTTGGATGAGTACCCCCCCAAGGCCATCTGTCCCTTTTTACAGATGAAAAGGTTGAATTTCTGGTTCACATCCAGGAGTAACAGAGGTTGCCCTGGATCAATGATGCCATCTGCATTCAGTTGTTGGCGGCCCTGGGTCTTCTGCAAGGACATCTGTTATGTGGCTGCATGTCAGAGCTGAGCATAGCCTTCTTCTGATGAGTTCTAGGTCCAATTGGGTGGGCTCTGACTCTTGAGAAGGGGAGATCAATGATGAGAGGTCCAGCTGGGCAGGTTCTAGCACATAAGAACGGGAGACTGACAGTGGGAGGCTCTCAGGCAGGTCAACTGGTACCAGGAAAGCAGTCAGCAGAGGGGTGCCAGCAGGGTATATGACAGAGGGGCTGGTTCCTCCGCTGGGTCTCCCTGATGAATTGGCTTTGGTGGTCTTCCCCGCTTTTGGGGTTGAGCTATTAAAATCCTGCACTGTTTCTTATTGTTTGTGCAAAACCAAACCCAAGGAGAGAGAGTCTGTCCTATTTGCAACCATGAGTCTAGGAAGGGAGACTGGTAAGGGTAGCCAGGGCTCACAGTAATCACTTTATAAACTGTGAAGAGAGAAGACCTTGGGAAGGTCTAACGTCCCTTCTGCAGCCAGCAAAGCTGGAAACTAGGCCAGTCAATTTCACAAAGACTTTGGAGTTTTCCTCGCATCAATCTGACACCATAGTCATTCGAATAACCTTTCTTGAAGTTCTTGAGCATACAATCTATTACAGTTGGCTTGGAATGGCTGTATCTCATTTCTTTATGTACCTAATGTGATCCTCCCAGGTGCCCACAGGTGTCCAGTGTCACAAAATGAACAAAGAAGGGGAACCCCCTGAGGAGGCCTTTTAGATGCCTACCTGGCCATGTCCCTTGTGGGACTTCAAGGTGCATCTTGGCTAAGGTGCACCTGTATAATCCCTGGGCCTGGTTGTTCCCAAGAGTACAAGTCACTGTTCTGTCTTATGACATTGCCAGAAAACCTCAGGTTGGGACCCACTTGGACTCTGTAGCTATTGCTGTGGAGCCATAGATACAGTCACAGTCACACAGTCATCCAGCCACACATCCAATTACAGAGAGATTATCACATATTCCACCCAACCCCTGGGTTTTCCCTACTTGGCATCTCACAGTGGAGACTTTGGAAGGTGATCAAGCTCCCCTTCTGTACAAAGATGAGCCTGACTGAAGCTTTGGTCCCAGGACCTTACCTTAACCAGAATCTTGATTCCTGAAAGGATTAGTCCATTTCTCCATGGTGTCAGGCCAGGTCAGGTCACCCCCTGGGGTTGCAGTCTCCCAGGAATGAGGCCTCATAAAGGTTTCAGGTGGTGCTGCCTCATTCAACTCGGTAGGCCTTCCACCAACTATGGACTCCCATTGCCAAGCTGATGGCACAAGGGGCCAGCACAGTTGGCTTCCCGGTTAGAGAGGCAAACTGTTGTGGTAGGACAGTAACCAAGGAAGTCAAATGGCACTTGGAGAGTTGGAGAACAAGTTTATTATGCCAGTGGGCTCAGAGGAGTAAAAATCTCCAAAGTCTGAGCCCCAACTAACAGGCTTTTCAGACCCTTATAGGGTTGGGGTCGGGGCTGGCTGATGCAATAAGCAAGCAGGGTTACAGAAGCTAAATGAATACATTGGGCAACTGGTGGAAGGAATGTGGAAGTGGGAGCTCACAGAATTTACATTAAACAGCTTACAGAATTTATATTAAGTAGCTTTGTTCATAATTTTCCATTTCATTAATCCCTTTATTAATTTACTACACAAGCTCAAATTTTATTTAGATTTCTTTACTAAGGAATACCCAAAACTTCCTTGGATACCTTTCTAATGGGCACTTTCTTTGTCCTGTCAATTTCTTACAAATTTATAGTATCTTTGTTTAAAAAGAATAAAGAAGTGATCTAGTTCAGTCATTTTTTTTGTCTGATTTATGGTCTGAGCATCATCTTTTGATCCTTTCATGTACACACATTTAATTTAGTTTTTCTCCCATTTATCTAATCTTGTATCTATTTTATCATTTTATAACTAACCCAACCAGAAGAACTAAAGAAGGGTAGACTGGTCGAATTCTGTCCTGCTCCAGAATTAACAAATTACTAAACTCAAACATGAATATGTAGAACAACTGAAAGTCATAGACATGAAGAATTCACTTATATTTTTAGAATTTTTCCTGAGTCCTAAGAAGAGAATCCTGAAAGATTGAATTCAAGGATAGAGATCAGAAAAATTTTACTCCTGTTACAGGCCTGAGGTAGGAGAGCAAAATCTGCATGAGAATAGCAGGCAGGCCCAATCACCTTTTTCTTTTCTATTTCTCACACTAAAAAATTCTTAATCTGGTGGGGAAAGGGCAGAAAGTGCTATTGATTTCTGGGCAGGGGTGAAGATGCACTGCAGCTAGGGAAAGGGGGAAAATGAAGAAGAGATAGTAAACCACCATGCCTTTAATTATTAGAGGTCCCATGCTACTAAAAGAAAGGCAGGCCCACTTAGAAGGTTTAATCCCAAAAACTGAACAACAAAGCACCTGCCTAAGAGTGAAACTGAATCTGAGCAGATAATGCCCCTGCTCCCTCTCTTCCAATCAGGTTAGCAAGCACTGGGTACAAAGAACAGGGGCAAAAGTTTAAGGATAAATCTTCTTGAGGCACATCAAAAAGAAAATACAAAACTTGAGAGAGAAGCAGATTTTAACAAACACCCTGAGGCAAAAAGTCACACCCTACAAACAGAGTAATGAGAGGAAAATTTAAAGACTGTTGAAATAACCAAACTCAAACACAGTTAAATCCTATTAGGTTGACCCAAACCCCCACATTCAGTGCTTAGCCAAAAAAATGAAGGCATGCTCATTTCAAGGCAGGCAGATAGATAGGCAGACAATATGAGAGATAGATGAACTATTTACCTCACTGCCTGTTATTCTATGTAAGATACCTGGATTTTGACCAAAATTATTAAATAACACACACACACACACACACACACACATCAAGGAAAGTGGAGCCACACAAGAGGGTTTGCCATTTCCCTGTGACTCCCTGTGCCTAAGGAAAAGCAATATTATTAATTAAAATAAACAACAGCAAATAACCAATTACAACAACAACAAAAGAATTATGATGAGTTGAAAGAATGGAAGTAGGAGAAAGGGAGAAAGACAGTTGAAAAAGGTTTTGTTTTAATACATCTAAAAGGGACTATTTTTCTGCTTTTCAAATATGAGGCCCCACTTTTCATTTTGCACTGGACCCTAAGAATTATGTAGCTACCAGTGCTTATATAGTGAGAAAAGTGAGAAGCAGGCAGTTTACATTTGGGTAGGAGGGAGAAGAAAGAGAGAGGACTAAATCAGAAATAAAGTTCTGAGACCAAAGAATTGGGAGCCAGTTAGAACCACCAAGAAGCATAGAAGATGCAGGATGAGAAACAAGTAGCAAAGAAGAGAGGGAGAAAGAAGAGGAGACTGAGAGGGAGAAAAAGGAAAATTGAAAAGAGAACTACAACAGAGCCAGAAGTTCTCCAGCTCTGCTTCGGTGGGCAGAGCTAATACTGGTCAGGGATATAGGAAGCAGCTGGTATTTGAGTTCCACTGTGGATCTTCAGCTTTCATAGCCAATTTCATTCTTGAAAAAACAATAGTGGCTAATGTAGAGCTGTGACAGCTGCTCATGGGTTGTGAAAACATTCACAAAGTAAAAAGAAGAGAAGCAGTTTATTAGATAAACTCAAGAAAGTGCAGGTAGTATTCAAGAGGGACAATTATGCAGATGGGCTCTGGTAGCTAACCTTATATAAAAGATAAACCATCAATTGTGGTTACATTAATGAGCCTGGAGTTAAAACACAACTGAGGCCAAGATATTATTTTTAAGTTTCTGAAACTCTGGTTCTATGGTTAACAGATCTGAAGCTTTGTTCCTATAACTTACTTTGACATTGATCAAAATCTGATGTCTTAGGGGCTTAATGGTTAAATGCAGTGAACATACAGTGTGTGTACAGAGAGGTAGAAACATCTAAGGGAAAGAAAGCAAGTAAGCTATAGTTGTATTGAGCTTAAAGAAAGTCAGCTTGGAAATAAGAAATATCATGGTTGCTTTCAAAATTCAGTTGTTGGTTGCATAGTAACCATAGGTTTTAACCCAGAACATTGTTCTCTCACAATGTAGCTGTTTGTTGAACGATAACCATGGGTCTTTAACATGCCAAGACTCCTTTGCAGTAATTTTCTAGGTATGTTAACCTTGAACAGATAAAGGGCAAGATTTGTAGGAGGAGAAAAAAGAGAGGATTCTTAAGAGCTGGCAGAGGCATATTGAGAACTGGGAAAGGTGGGAATTGGAGGCAAAAATCAAGAGAGAGAAGGAGGGGCCAAAAATCTAAGATGATGGAATAGGTAGACACTGTGCCTACTTTGTCTCATGAACACATTAAAATTACAACTAAATTATAAAACAATCAACCTGGAAAACCATCTGAAGTCAGATGAACAGAAGTTCTATAACTAAGCACACAAAGAAGGGGAGGCTGCATTGAGACTGGTAGGAGAGCTACAGATGTAAAATGAGCCAAAACCTGGTGGTGGTAGAGAATCAGAAAAGATACCAATCATGGAGGTTCTCCCCACAGGATTAAGAAAAGAGGAGCAAGAGAACCAAGCCCAATACCAGGCTGCCCAGCTCAGAGCACTGGTGCTGGAAAGAGGAGTCCCATAAAATCTGACTGTGGAAAATAGTGGGGATGCTGACTGTCCAGCTGAAATGGAAGGCTGTGGAAAACCCAGATGTCCTCTTAAAGTGCCTGCACAGACTCAGTTACCACAGGCACTAACTCTGGGCTCTGGCAGAGAGAAGGTGACTCAGGGGTCATTGGAGGTATATGAGAAACAGGATGAAGTGTGTGGCTTTGGGGCAAGGGCAAGAGGACTGTCGCCATTTTTTCTGGGTGAGTTCTTCCATACAGAAAGCTGGTGGGTGCCATTTTTTCTGTGTTGTGCCCACCCTCACATGGCCAAATCTGAACCTGATTGATCTTGTGAGTTCTGACCATGTCACCCTGCTGACTATCTGGGACCACCCAATTCCCCCAATGCCACAGGAAATTTCTCCAGTGAGCAGCCTGCCCCACCTGTATTACAATATTTCTTGGAAAACAATCAAAATCCACAGGCCCCAAGCGGTTAGTGACTTAGGCATCAGTGTGCTCTGAGACTTTTACTCAGTAGCTCCAGGCACAGCACTGGCACCAAAACAGAATCTACAAAAGCACTCAGCATAGGTGACCAGGGCGATGGTACAAGGGCTCCATAGGGCACCTACTACATAAGGCTATCCAGCAATATTGGGAGACATAGCATGTCTACCTAATACATACTCATTTGCTTTCATTTATTAGTATAGTCCATTTCTTTCTTCTGTATTTAGCAGTTCTAATTATTTTTTTGGTAGGCTCTTTAGGGTTGTCTCTAAATTGTGTCATGTCATTTGCAAATAATGACAGTTTAATTCTTCTCTTCAAATATCAATGCATTTTATTTCTTTTTATTGTGTGATTGCTATGGCTAGGACTTCTAATATGTTATATAAAAGTGATAAAAATGGACATTTTTGTCTTGCTCCTAATCTTACAGAGAATGCTTTTAGCTTTTCACCATTAAATATAATATCTGCTGTGGGTTTGTTTTATATGACCCTTATTATGTTGGTCATAGTAGAAACCTTCACTAAGAGTTTTTATCATAAATGGATGCTGTGTTTTGTGAAATGCTTTTAATGCATCTATTGATATGACCATATGATTTTTATTTTTCACTTTATTTATGTGGTTAATTGATTTGTAGATATTGAACCAACCTTGCATCCCAGGAATAAATCTCACTTGATCACATTTTTAATGCATTGCTGAATTGGGTTTGCTAATATTGAGTAGAGGACTTTTGCATATATCTCCATCAGAGATAGTGGCCTATAGTTTGTTTTGTTTTCCTTTTCTTGTTGTATTTTTCTTTGTCTGGATTTGGAATTAGAGTTATGGGGGGCTTGTAAAATGTGCTTGAAAACATTCCTTCTTCTTCAATTTTTTGGAATAGTTTTAAAAAAACAGGTGTTAATTCTTGTTTAAAAGTTTGGTAGCATTTACCTGTGAATTCTTCTGTTCCAGGGCTTCTGTTTGTTTGGAGTTCTTTTCTTATTGATTCCATTTCATTAGTAGTAATCAGTAGGTTCAGATGTTCTGCTTCTTTTTGATTCAGTCTTAGAATATTGTATGCTACTAGGAATTCATCTATTTTTTCCAAATTTCCTTATTTGTTGGAATGTAACTTCTTAACTTCTTTTTTTTTTATTGTTAGACTTACTGGGGTGACATTGGTTAATAAGATTTATGTAGGTTCCAGGTGTACAATTCTACAGTTCATTGTTCATGTGTTGCATTATGTGTTAGTTCTTTTGCCATCACCGTATATTTGGGTCCCTCTCCCTCCTTTCCCATCCACTCCCTCTTTTCCCACCCATTCCCCACTTGCACCCAGTTAACCACTAAACTATTGACTGTGTCCATGAGGTTTTCTTTTTTCTTATTCTTTTTTGTCTTCAGTTTTATATTCCATATATGAGTGAAGTCATATAGTTCTTGGTTTTTTCTGTCTGGCTTAATTTGCTTAGCATAATGATCTCAAGGTCCATCCACTCTGTCACAAATGATAGTATTTCATATTTTATTATACCTGAATAATATTTTATTATGTATATGTAGGACAGCTTTTTTATCCAGTCATCTATCAAAGGGCAATTTGATTGTTTCCATGACTTGACCACTATGACAGCGCTACGATGAACATTGGGGTACATAAGTCTTTGGGAACTAAGGTTTTCAAATTGTTTAGGTAAATACCCAGAAGGAAGATTTCTGAGTCATATGGTGACTCCATTTCCAGATTTCTAAGGAAACTCCATAATGTCTTTTATAACAGTTGTACCAATTTGCACTCCCACCAGCAGTGTACATGGATGGTTTCCTTTTTCTCCACATCCTCACCAGCACTTGTTATTCCTTGTCTTGTTGATAATAGTCATTCTAACATTGTGGTTTAGATTTTCATTTCCCTAATAGCTAATTAGGTTAACCACATTTTCATATGTCTGTTGGCCATTTGTATATCTTAGTGGTAAGAGTGTCTGCTTAGGTCCTCTGCCCACTTTTTAATTGGGTTGTTTGTTTTTTGTTGTTGAGTTGTACTAGTTTTTTATATATTTTAGATATTAGCCCTTATCAGATACATTGTTTGCAAATATTTTCTCCCATTTGGTGGCTATCTTTTTGCTTGGTTGATAATTTCTTTTTCTCTGCAGAAGCTTTATAGTTTAAAACAGTCCCACCCATTTATTTTTGCTTTTACCTCCCTTGACTTTGAGGTCAGGTTCATGAAGTCCTCCTTGAGCCTGAGGTCTATTAATTTAGCATTGGCATTTTTTATATACAATTTATTATGTTGGGTCTTATGTAAAGGTCTTTAATTCATTTTGGATTACTTTTAGTATATGGTTACAGTTCATAGCTCAGATTCATTCTTTTGTATATGGTTTTTCAATTTTTCCAGCACCATCTACTGAAGAGGCTTTCTTTTCCCCATTGTATGTTTTTCATTCCTTTATCAAAAATTATTTGTTCATTTATTTGTGGGTTTATTTATGGGTTTCATGTTGTTTCATTGGTTTGTGTACAGTTTTTCTGCCAATAACAAGCTGTTTTAATTATCAATGCTTTGTAGTATAAATTGAAATCTAGGAAAATAATACCCACAGCCTTATCTTTTTTATGTATTATTGCTTTGGTGATTCAATGTCTTTTGTAATTCCATACAAATCTGGTAACTTATTTTATCTATTTCATGAAAGTATGTTTGTAAAATTTTGATAGAAATTGCATTAAATCTGTACATTGCTTTGGTTAATATGGTCATTTTAACACTGCTAGGTCTTCCTGTCAATGAACGCAAAATATCTTTCCATTTCTTTGCATCCTTTTCCATTTGTTTTATAGTGTCGTACAGTTTTCAAAGTATAAGTCCATCATGTTTTTTGTTGGGTTAATTACAAAATATTTTATTCTTTTTGTTGCAATTGCAAAAGGTATTGATTCTCTCATTTCATTTTCTGAAAATAAGTTTGTATATAGAAATGCAATTGATTTTTGTACATTGATTTTTTATCTTGCAACTTTTCTGTATTCATTTATTGTTTCTAATAGTTTTCTGGTAAAGTCTTCGGAATTTTTTACATAAATGATCATGTCATCTGCAAATGACAGTTTGACTTTTCTCCTAATTTGGATATGTTTTATTTCTTTCTCTTGCCTGATTGCTCTGGCTAAATCTTTTTGTACTATGTTAAATAGCAGTGATAACAAGGGGCATTTCTTTCTTGTACCTGATTTTAGGGGAAGGACTTCAGCTTTTCCCCATTCAGCATATTAGCTGAGGGTTTGTCATATATGAACTTTATTATGTTGAGGTAGTTTCCTTCTATACCCATTTTATTCAGTGTTTTTATCATAAATGAATGTTGTATCTTGTCAAATGCTTTTTCTGCATCAATTGATATGGTCATAAGATTTTATCTTTTATTTTGTTTATGTGGTATATCACATTGATTGATTTGCATATGTTGGAACATCCTTGTGTCGCTGGAATGCACCCCACTTAATTGTGCTGTATAATTCTTCTGATGGATTGTTGTATTCTATTTGCTTATATTTTGTTTAGAATTTTTCCTTCTGTGTTCATCAGAGATATGGGTCTATAGTTTTCTTTTTTCATCTTGTCTTTACTAAGCTTTGGTATTAGGGTAATGTTGATCTTGCAGAATGAGTTGGGAAGTATTGCCTCATCTTCAATTTTTTGAACGTTTCTTAGGAAGATAAATGTTGACTCTTCTTTGAATGCTTGGTAAAACTCATTGGTGAGACCATCTGATCCCAGGTTTTTGCCTTTGGAGAAGTTTTGGATGATTGTTTCAGTGTCTTTACTATTGGTTGGCCTATTTAGATTATCCAGTTCTTCTTGGTTCAGTCTATGTAGACTATATGTTTGTAGAAATTTGTCCATGTTTTTTAAGTTGTTAAATTTGGTGACATAAAGCCCTTTATATTTTCTTATGATCCTTTGCATTTCTGTGGTATTAGTTATAATTTCTCCCCTTTTATTTCTAATTTTGGTTATTTATGTCTTAATTTTTTTATCCTTTGGTTACCCAAGCCAAGGGTTTGTCAATTTTGTTGATTATTTCAAAGAACCAGCTCTTTGTTGTACTAATTTTTTCCTATTGTCTTTCTGTTCTTGGTTTTGTTTAGCTCTGCTCTAAATTTTATTATTTCTCTCTTTGTGCTGACTTTGGGGTTTTTTTTGTTATTTTTCTAGTTTTTTAAGATAGTATGTAAGTATAATGCAACAAATGGATGATGCACTATAGAATTGTACACCTGGAACCAATGTAATTGTTGTTGATTAATGTCTCCCCAGTAAGTCTAATGATACATATACATATCTATATATATATATATATATATCTATATATATATAGATAGATAGATATAAATATAAAATAATTAAGTCCTCAAGATACAAAATATGTGGTGACTGTATTGTATATTTGAAATTTGCTAAGAGGTTAAAGAGGTTAAATTGTTTTTTAAATTAAATCTATTGGGGTAACATTATTCAATAAAATTTACATGAGACCCAATATAGTAAATTGTATAGAAGAAAACATCAGTACCAAACTTATAGAGATTAAATCTTAAAAGTTCTCATCAATAGAAAAAAAAAATTGTAACTGTGTGGTGATGGATATTAACTAGACTTACTGTGGTGATAGTTTCACATTACACATAAAAATATCAGTACGTTGTATACCTGAAACTAATATATGTTGATTATCTCTGAATTAAAATAAAAATATTATAAAAGAAAAAAGGTTATTAAGATGTTTACTTGTGATTTTTCTTGCTTTTAATATAGACCTTTAATGATATAAATTTTTGTCTATTACTGCTTTTGCTATGTCTAAATAATTTTGATTTGTTGTATTTTCATTGTCATTAGTTTCTATGCATTCGTAATCTCCTTTTATTTCTTCTTTGATCTAGTCATTTTTAAATAAGCTGTTGTTTAATTTCCATGTATATGTAATTATTTTTGCTTACTTTTCGGAGTTAATCTCTAATTTCAAAGATTTGTGGTCTGAGAACACACTTGAATTTGCTGAGGCTAGTATTGTGTCCCAGCATATGGTCTATCCTTGAGAATATTCCATGTTCACTAGTAAAGAAGGTATAGTCTTTTGTTGTCAGATGAAGTGTCTTCAAATGCCAATTATGTCCAATTACTGAAATGTATCATTTAAAGCTAATATATATTTTTTTATTTTCAGTTCAAATAATCTGTCTTTGGCAGTTGAGAGCATGTTTAATTCTCCTACTATAATTGTGTTTTAGTCAATTTTAGATATGTTAGAAGTTGCTGTGTAAATTTTGGTGCTGCCTGATTAGGGGCATGTATATAAATGAGTGTTATTTCTTCTTGTTGTTGTATTGTTGCTAGTAACACTATGTAATGTCTATATTTGTTTCTTGCTACCTTTTTTATTCTGAAGTCTATTTCATCAGATATCAGTATGGCAACTCCTATTTTTCTCTGAATGCCATTTGCTCGGAGTGTTGTTTTCCATCTTTTCACTCAGAGTCTGTGTTTGTCCTTGTGGCTGAAGTGTGTCTCTTGGAGACAGAATATGAATGGGTTTTGTTTTTTTAATCTAATGCTCTACTCTGTCTTTTTATTGGGGAATTCGGTCCACTTTTATTTAGGGTGATGATTGATACATGAGAATTTTTATGGTCATTACTTTCTCTTTTTCTTTTCTTTATTTTTTATTGTCCTAAATCTACCTCATTTATTTTGATTTTTTGTTTCACATCAAATAGCTTCCTTCAGTATTTCATTAAATGCCACCTTCATGCTGGAGAATTCCCTCAGCTTCAGTATGTCTTAAAATGTCTTCATTCCTTCTTCATATCTAAAGAATAATTTTGCTGCATAATTTATTTTTGAATAGAAGTTTCTCTTTTTTAACATTTTGAATATTTGATTCCACTCTCTCTTGGCTGGTAGAGTTTCTGCTGAGAAGTCTGATGATAGCCTGATGGGCTTTCCTTTAAAGATTATAGACTCTTTCCCTGACTGCCTTGAGAATTGTATTTTTATCTTTGATTCCTGATATCTTCAGTATAATATTCCTTGGAGAATGTCTGCTGGAGTCCAGGTAGCTAGGAGACCTATTTTCTTCTTGAATTTTAGGTTCCAAATCTTTTCTTGGGTTTGGTAAGTTCTCATTTACTATTTGTTTGAGTATGCTGTCTGTAGAGTTTTGTTCTGCATCTTCTTCCAATCTTATTGTTTTAGTGTTGTTCTTTCTAATGGAGTCAGATATTTCTTGTAGAGCTTTCTCAGTTCTTTTGACTCATTCTATCTTCTTCTTCCTGTATTGTTTCCATGTTCTGATCTTCGATATCACTAATTCTTTTTTCTATTTGGTTGGCCCTGTTTCCTATGGTAGTTACCTCATTTCTTAGTTCTTTTATTACATTGTTTCTCTCTCAAATTTTCATTTGATTTTTGTTTATATTTTCAATTTCTTTGTTAAAGTGTTCCTTTATTTATAAATGTTTTTCTGAGATCATTCATCTAAGTCACAATGCTTTGCCAATATTGTTTCAGTGTTCGGAGAGTTTTCAGAACTGCATGCAGCCTTGTATTCTCTGTCACATAGATCATGTATTTCTAAATCTATAAGATTTTTTTCTGGAGTTTTTTTTTTTTAATTTTCTTTCTGAGTGGCTCAGAATCCTAAGATACTCATTGTATTTGATGTTTCTTTTTCAGAGCACGAGGGCTCTTCTCATGGCAGATAGAGAGGTCTTATTTTTTTTTCTTATCAGTTGACATCACTTAGTGTCTTTCAATATTTTTCTCTTGATTCCAGCTGGTTGTAAAGCAGACTCTAGGTGGTGTTCAGAGGGCAAGTTTTGAGAGAAAGTTTGTGGAAGCAGCCAAGCTCAGAGTCACAGAGTCTCAGGTTTCTGCCTTAGTTCAGGAGCAGGCAGTTGCTTTGTTTCCTGCAGTAGCTCTTCTGGTACTGTCTTCAACCCTGGTCTGTTTTCAGGGAGGTCCCTGGGGCTGGGGGCAGTGGAGGCAGCCTGTGCAGAAAAAGCCAAGAGAGGGCTTAAATCACATTGGTAAAAGGCCAAATGCTTGCCTCTCAGCCTTTCTCCCTTCGTCTGGGCCTGCATTTCACTCAGGGCCATGTTTCAGTGTTTCAGCTTTTCCATGGAAACTGGCTCTCAGTTTCAAACTCTCCCAGAACTGACCTGTGGTTTCCAGTGGGACACAGCAACTAGAGGCCCAATTCTCACCTAGACAGATGAGATGTTTTTTTCTGCCTCTAACCCACAGAGGGCACGACACTCCAACTGGGACTCTAATGCACTGCTCTTCGGTTCACCTTGCCCATGGTCTCACAGGGCTTCACCCAGTCTCACCCCATCTTCCATCACCACTCATCACCCCACCTTCCCAGGATTGCATTGCTCCTTGACCAGTGTCTTCTGGCTCCCTCCTAGTACTTTCAGTCAGCCATAGTACGGTCGTGATCTGTGGCCACACATCTCTGCTCTGCTCTGCTCTGCTCCCTCCCTCCTCTCTTATTTGCCCCCCTTTCTCTGATCTTCAGGTGTATTTTTGCAATGCATGAATCTCTCAGCTAAGACTGTGACACTCAGGGATTTCTCTGCTGGATCCCAATTGTTCAATTGTATTTTCCAGGAGAGATTTCAGGGATGCCCTCTCTGGTCGTCATATTGCAAGTGCCTTCCTGACAGAAACTAGAGTCCTAAAATGAGCTGCAAGGGATGACCTGGGACTACAGAAGAAGAGTTCTGTCCTGTGACAGCTTCAACCACAAAGTCACTGCAGACATTGATAAAAATAAATGTTTATAGAAGTAATGATGAAATGATAAGTTAAATCTGTTCTCCTCTACAAAGCTGGGAAATAAGGATTTGAAAGTTTTCTAAAGTTTGACTCTGGGTGATTCAAAAAAACATCAAAAAAGGAATAAGCTTGGGAGCAAATATTATTTATTTTACTTTAAATACATAGCTCCTACTCATGTATTTTGGAAAAACTTTCAGTGAATACTTTATAATACATATAGTAAAAGCTAAATATGTGATGAATGCATGAATGATGAACAAAAGAAATAAACCTAATTTGTCAGGAGCTACATAGGAAATATATTGCATTTTGATTATTTAACAGTCACTGAAGCAATCGTTTATGGTTTATTAAATAAAAATACTAAATTGTTTTTTTAATTTCTATGAAAACCTTGAGCAGATGTATATTTATCTTCATTTAATTAAAGAAAACAAAGACTAGTGAGCCTTTCCAAAGTTACTCACTTCGCCAGCAGCAGAAACAGCACTTTGAGTCCTTGTCATGTACAGCATGACCCAAGCAGTGGGAAAACAAGAAGGGCAGTGCAAAGTTAAGAAAAACAGCAGCCAAGAGTATAGAATAAGCAGGGCCAAAGAACTCCAGTCTCAAGGATTGAGAGCCCAGAATCCAGCCAATGCATAGCTTTTATTGATGGACATACAAAGAAATGAAACTGTTTTTTTCCTGGTCTGTGAGTTATGTTACCTGGCAAACTGCTTTTTCTGAAAGTTCCCATTGTGTTTATTCATGCATTGTGTTTCTATGAGAACACATAGCCCCAAAGATTCAGTGTACCAAAACAACTTCAGGGGGTTGACTCAGTATTCAAGTCATCTCTAAGGAAGCATGACCAATATTGTTCTATCAGGTCACCACTGGAGCAGTGTGGGACACAAGGCAGCCAGGGGGTAGGAGATTAACCTCAGAGAGAGTTAGGGGCTGTGCCTCACTTCTATTGAGCCCAAGCTCTCTCCTGATGGCCGTTATGTGACTGTGCCTATCTTAGGTTGTTCCTTCCTTGAGAACTCTTACCCATCATTGACTATCCAGCCATCCTCTGGGGCTATACAGGGTGATATGAGATGTGTGAGTGAAGGAGGAACATGACCCACTAGAGAAGGTCAGTTCTGTTTCCCAGATATTCTATGCCCCTTTGACCTCCACACTTAGCTTCTGCCTTAAGATGTCATGGGAAATTAATGAGGGGACAGACAGGTTAGCAATTGAAAGGCAACAAGTCCTGATTAGTGGTTTGTTAGAAATATATAAAAAGTGTCCAGAAAAGGGATTGATCGAGATCAGGTATGTCTAACCTGTAGCCTGATATAAATTGTGCCACCCTAGAGCAGATGCCAACCCAGAACCATCACTCTGAGCAAAAATAAGTGGAATTCATATGATAATTTTTCTCTAGTTATTGGCTACCTCTCCATCCTTTAATCTATAACATAGTCAAGGATTTTTTTAATGATTGTGTTAGGCTAATCAAATTCCAAAACTGCAGATGAGAGTGAGTCAACCAATCAAAAACCACGTGACTGCTATGTAAGAATGATAAAGTAGATTGGAATCTAAAGGAGCAACCAATCAGTCTAATCCAGAAAAAAAGGTTGCAGTAGCCCCACTGTTTGCTCTCCCCCATTCTATAATTCTTACCTTTCCCTCTCTCTCATCTCAACTTTATTTTGCAAAAATTTTTACATGTGTAGCTGCTGCCACATACACTGGGTTCACCTGGATATTCTGTGCGCCCTCTGTCTCATCTCTCAACTTCCTAAACACACTAGTTCAACCCATATAAGTTGCTATCTTAAGAAATTAAGATAGATGCAACCAACAATGAAAACAATAAACTATGGAATTAAATTAGGAAGGGAAAAATTTTAAACTCAGAAGACAGTGATAATCTTTTACACCCTCACAGATTTATGCTCAATATGTCCCTGCTGCATATCAAGTGCTTAAGAATAACTTGTGGAATAAGGAATCCTAAAGTAATTTAACTCTAGCCATGGATATTTCAACAACAACATCATCTGAGGTCATTTGTCAGAAATTGGCAGTATTCACTCTTCACAAATGCTTCTTTTGCTAATTTGCCTACCAGATAAAACTGATTTGTAACTCCAAAGTCAGTTCTCATGATGCTTTCATGATAATTTGTGGACCTATGCAAAATGGCACAAAGTTTAAGTCAGCCACCTCACATTTTCCCAGCGGAGGTTGAATAAGATAATTCTCTTCCTTATTTCAGTCTTCACACTGTGAACAAATGTCCCTGTCATGATCTATTTAGTGCCACATTTTTATGCTCTTCGTTGGTGATTTCAGTATTTAAAATAGCCCTGAAGCATAGTGCTGAGGAGCTGTGTAGTGCTCCTAAGCACAAGAAGACAGTGACATGCATTACAGAGGAAACGCATGTATAGATAAGTTTAGTGCAGGCATGAGTTATAGCACTGTGGGCTATGAGTTTACTGTTGATAAATTAACAATGCAGTAAATAATAAATAAAAAAGAATTGTGGACCAATATGTGGAGCCACTCAGGAAGTGCTAACATAATGTTTATAATGCTATGACAAAGCTATGGATCAAATGGGAAAGGTGCTGAATTTGTGAATTCATGCTATGAAGACAAGTTTTTTTTTTGTCTGTTTATTTGTATTTTAAAACATAATGACTAAAATTTGTGTGGCTAAAAGTCACAAACTTTACAATTATATTACCCAGGGTCAGGAAAACACTTTTTGGCTGCTGTTTTATTATCAAAATAAATAATGCACATAATGAATGAATTATTTGAAATGATATGTACATTAAACATGATGTCATCAAATAGAAAAGAGGTATTCATCAGGTCACAAAAATGATTTGAGCAGAGGCTCAAAGAAACCTAACCTTGTATTTTCTCTAAGAGCAATGGAATTGTTACTCAGCATTCACTAAATCAATGTTCATGGTATCATTAACCCAACAGTCATGAAAAACAAGACCCTTCTTGCCTGATCTCACTCTCACAATTCTGACTATCAACTCTCTTGTTCTCTTCTCTTGATCATCTTTTTTTGTTTCAGTGACATACTTGCACTGCAACCTCTCAGGCATTACCTATGTCAGTGTTTCTCAAATTTCAATGCACCTATAAATTCTCTGCTGATTGCACTAAAATGCAATTATGATTCAGTAAAATTGAGGTGAGGACCAAGAGTCTAAATTTTGGAACAAGCTCTTGGTGATAACTTTGCTGCTTATCTGTGACCCATGCCTAAATATCAAGGACTATATTTTCATTCCTCTTCTTGTTTAAAATGTTTGATCAAGAATTTCATACCAATAGGTCTTTACAGTTAAATTATAATGATAGTTAGAGGTAAAATTGTGTTTCTCCTCAGAGGTTTAGAAAAGTCACTAAAAAACTAATAAAATGTAAAGATTTTTCACAAAAAGAACATGAAATATCTCAACTACTACAAACATGTCAAGAAGATAAAGGATAAAAAGAGACTACATATTTAATATAAATTCAACACAGGTTTTTATTAAGAATATATTACATGCAGTTAATATACTGTCAATGATACAAATATTAAAAAGACATGTACATTGCTCTAAGAAGCTTGAAAGTTGCAAGGGGAAAAGGGACTTACACAGCTGCAACAATGAATAATAAGTGGGAAGTAGATTTAGCAAAGTACAGAAAGTGTGGCAGAAATTCAGTCACTGCTTCCACTTGTGAATCAGGGAAGGCCCCTAAAAAAGTAACATCTGAAATGGGCCAGAGATTCATTAATTTTTGAACATGTAAATGTTGGTAGGACATCAATTTATCCAGAGTTAAAATATAGGTTTTAATATCTCAGAACCCCACATCTGAAAACAAATTCTGTGAAATTACATTTAGCTCACATTAACAACTAATCATTAGGCAAAAAAACAAAAAAACAAAATCTTTACAAGGAGAGTTGAAAGAACATCATCACCCTGCTCCATTAAGATATGTCCTGAGTCTCTGGGCTGTGGAAATCTCACTGCAAAGAAAAAAAAGTGAGAGGAGGCCCACAGTGTTTCCTAATAAGAACAAAGGTAAATGTTACTCTGCACTAGGTGGAGGTGAAAATTGAAAAGTAAGAGGGAGGGAAACAAGGAAGAAGAGAACTTAGGAAAGAGAGAGAAGAGAGATGGAAAGACAAGTGGGCAGTGCAGGAGTGAGGAATATAAAGAACTTTACAGCATTTTTTAAGCCAACATGCAAGACCTGTCAGATGTAGACAGGGGAACCGTCACTGCCAAGATCACTGCCATAAAGTTGTGATGTTCTGTGCACTTAGACGAACACAAGAGTGTCATTTCAAATCCACCCCTCATTTACTACTTGTCTCTATGCTTACTTGTTTTTAAATTTTCATTGTCTGTCTCACCAAGCTCCTTTACTTCTATTTCTTCTATTTTTTTCAGAGATGAATACTTCATCTAACCCTCAACATCCTCCTTTATCTGAAAGTCTCTCATTTTCAACTCTTCTATTTTTTGAACAAATTTTTATTATTACTTTTATGTTTGAAACCCTTCAAAACTTCAAATTTTTTATTTTTCTGTCTTGCTCTTCCAGAGAACCATCTACTCCCATTCTCAGTGTGGGCCCCAAATTTTTCTTAGCCAAGTAGAAAATGATGTCCTATTGATTGGGGAAACCAGATGTCTCAATGGTTTTCACAATAAATAAAATCTGAAGATACCATGTTCCATCAGCATTGAGCAAGATGTCACTTTGCTGAGTGCCCTGTTGTACCCACTCACCTTACATCCACATAGCCCAAATTGGCTTTGGTTGGAATACAGAGACATGACAAAGTAGCATCTGATTACCAGAACCAGGATTGTGGCCAATGGATAGCCAGGCCTCTGGCCTTACTGCAGAGAACAGAAAAGACATTTAGATGAGGTCTCCAACACAAACTTGGAGGTGCATATCTTCTCATAAGTTTCAACAGATACATCTTTTTTACCCTAGGAATACATCACCCATTATGCCTTTTCCTCTTGGATGCTTCTTATCCTAAATTTGAAGGGGATGGTGGAAAGATATAGTTATAGAATAGAAAATTCTTGAATGGATGGTGTGGCATTGATCTTGTCTCTGGAGATTTGTCTTCCCTGCATCAAGTAAACCATAGGCTCTGGTATTTTATTTTGTTGGTGACATGGTACTTACTGAATAGTCTACAGCTCTAGTTCCACCATTTGGAGACAGTAACCATGAATTGTTCTGGAAATTAAGGAGATCAGATCCTTGATAAGCATATCATATAAAGACTACATTGGTTTCCCCAGAGTGCATCTCAGAACCTGTTGCCAGATGTACCTCAAAGAAATCTGAAAAAGAGGGCTGTTAATTAGAGGAAATAGTGAGCAAGAAAGATGAAATGAGTGAAAGCAAAAAAAAAAAAAAAAAGAAGTAGAAGAGAGAAGTTGGGGGATTTGAAGTAATGGAACAAAATTTTGTTTGATCAGAGGTTCAGAAAAAGGGGAATTGGTAGCAGTTAAGGTGGAGAAAAAGATAAATGACAGGAAGAAGGGGAAAATTTCTCTGAAGAATGGGACATGAATGGTAAGGGCAAGAGAATAAGCAAGTATTTGTAAAAAAGTTGTGATTATAATTATCTAAGGTGAACGAAATACAATAGGTTACAATGAATGTACAGATGGAGATTGTTGAAGAGATTGAATGGGGGCAAGGTGAGGAAAAAATTCATTGAGACACACACACACCACCCATATCCCACTTTCTATTTTTGGGAAATGAACTAATTTTTAAACTTTTATTGGCTGGCATATTTGTGAAATATGTGAAGCAATTCAATCTGAAGCTTATAAAATAATACTGCTATTAAGATCATCTCCTGGTTGTTGACGTTGCTTTTGGACCAAGGCCATTGGAAGATGATATGGCCAGAGTTACTCTCCCAGCCATGAGTTTGTAATGCATGGAACATAGCAGAGGCTCAATTTTGTGATTAGGAATGGTTGTAAAAAGATAAGATATAGATCACTTGCAAGGAGATCTGCTCCTAAAATGCTCATGCAAAAGAATAGATTGAATGAAAAGGAAAAGATATTGGAGGGGAGAGAGAATGGAGAAGAAAAGGTGCTAGAGAGGGAAAACTCAGAATCTGGAGGAAAGGGAAGCATTAATTACCTCAGCAGACATTTACCTACCCCAAGGCCCCATGTGTTATATTCAATTTTCAGAAGTGCACAGGGTGCTGGAGTCAGGGACACACACACACACACACACACACACACACACACACACACACACCTTCTTTCAGTCAACTGGGAAATTGCCAGAATATTTACCATCATCATTGTTACCACCTGGAAGGAGAACTGCTAGCAATGGAAGTTGCAGGAACAGCATTTTGTTTACAGATCTTATTTCTTTCTCTCAGATTGTCTTTGGTTACTGTTTAAACAAACCTACCCCATAATATCCTTTTCCTACCAATAAATTTCTCCTTTAGTCACTGTCTGTAACAACAACAAAGAGTGCTTCTTCTCTAAACCCCAGACTGCCAATTCAGTCTCACTTCTCTTCCAGTTCTGACTCTCTTCTCTGGCTTTCAGATTCTCCCCTTGTCACCAGACCCCAATTCTGTTTATCTCTTACTAATGGAATAAGTTTTGTATGACATTGTATTGGTCACTTTATCTCTGTTGACATCTTCTTGTCATTCATATAATAAAAGCACAAAACTGTTGCCGTATAACTGCCTGATGGACTCAGCCTAAAATGGCTCCTGAACTCTCATCTTATTCCGTTCACCTCTCCCTTCCTTCCCTTGTCTTACAGGGGCTCCACTCAGTTCGGGAAACTGAAACCTATCCTTGACCAATCAGACATAACCACCTATACTCTCCTCCACATTTGCCTACCATAACCCCTTACCTATGTATCTTCCTCTTCCCATGGTTGGGGCTGCTGCTTTTCCTCCCTTTGTGAGGCAGCTCGGCAGTGCCCCTAATGAAGCTTGTTACTATTGCCCGGTGTTTTGGCTCATATTCCTAACATTTTAGTGTCAATACCTGAGAGAAAGTGCTGGAACTAGGACAATCCCTTGTCATGGGGTTGATAGGCCCTC
>PVJL010014617.1:0-27447 GCA_004026885.1 Lyroderma lyra
AAGAAGACTATCTGAGTACTTGGAAGAATTGCCTTGGGAAACTGACTCCCTCTCAGTTACTCTGACCTTCAAGTTAACTGGTAGAGAGTCAAGGGTGTGTACTGCTCACTGAGGAATGTGGCTGATCCAGCCAGTTCCTTGGGACACAAAAGAAAGATAATTGGATTATGGAAGACAAGGCCCTAGGAAATCTGACCTTAGTTTGCTCTGACCTTTAGGCTATTGCTGGAGAGTTAATGATAATAGATGATCTGCTTTTGAAGGAGGTAATGCATATTTTCATTGTTAAACTGCAGGTACTCAAACTGCATATATTGGTGATGGGAAATAAACTCGGGGCTTCAGCATCACTGAAGACCGCTGTATCAGCATCTATGTGAGTGTCTTTTTATCCATTCCCACTCCCCCATTTAGGTACTGATCGACTCGTGGCGGCTGGCCCACCATATTCTTTGAATGCTTGGTAAAATTCGTTAGTGAGACCATCTGGTCTGGGGCTTGTGCCTTTGGGTAGGTTTTGGATGATTGTTCCAATTTCTTTACTACTGATTGGTCTATTTGGATTATCCAGTTCTTGGTTCAGTCTAGGTAGACTACATATTTGTAGAAACCTGTACATTTCTTCCAGGTTGTTAAATTTGGTGGCATAATGTCCTTCATAATATTTTCTTATGATCCTTCGAATTTCTGTGGTATCAGTTATAATTTCTCCCCTTTCATTTCTAATTTTGGTTATCTGCATCCTTTCTTTTCGTCCTTTGCTTGGTCTAGCCAGGGTTTGTCAAATTATTGATTTTTTCAAAGAAACAGTTCTTCGTTGCGTTAAATTTTTCCTAATGTCTTTCTATTCATTTCATTTAGCTCTGCTCTAATTTTTATTATTTCTTTCTTTGTGCTGACTTTGGTTTTTTTCTGCTCTTCTTTTCCTAGTTGTTTAAGATAAAATGTTAGGATGTTTACTTGTGATTTTTCTTGCTTCTTAAGATAGACCTATGATAATATAAATTTCTTTCTTATTACTGCTTTCACTGCATCCCAATAATTTTGATATGTTGTATTTTCATTGTTGTTAGTTTCTATGTATTTTTAAATCTCTTATTTCTTTTTTGACCTAGTTATTTTTAAATAAGATGTTGATTGATCTGCATGCATATGTGATATTTTCTGCTTTCTTTTTCCAGTTGATCTCCAATTTCAAAGCTTTGGGATCTGAGAATACTTACTATGATTTCAATGTTCTTGAATTTGCTGAGGCTGGTTTTGTGTCCCAGCATATGGTCCATCCTTGAGAATGTTCCATGTGTACTAGATAAGAAGGTATAGTCTTTTGTTGTCCAATGAAGTATCCTAATGTCAATTATGTCCAATTGCTTTAATGTATCATTTAAAGCTGATTATTTCCTTATTTATTTTCTGTTTGGATGATCTGTCTACGGCTGTTAACGTCCCCTACTATAATTGTGTTTTTGTCAGTTTCTCCTTTTAGATATGTTAGTAGTTGCTTTGTAAATTTTAGTGCTTCCTGTTTGGGGGCATGTATATTAATGAGTGTCATGTCTTCTTGTTGTTGTATTGTGCTTTTTTATCACTATGAAATGTTCATATTTGTGTCTTGTTACCTTTTTTATCCTGAAATCTGTTTCATCAGATATCAGTATGTGAGCTCATTTTATAGATAAGAAACCAGAGTTTAGCAATAATAAATGTCATGTTGTAATGTTAGGATAACTATTAATAGTTAGTGGCAGGGAGGGTATTTGGATTCAAGTCTGTCTTACTTTAAAACTCAGTCTTAATCACTATATAGTACTGCCTCATAGTATCTTCTTCTACCTCCCACTGGCTAAAAATGTATTATTGTACAGATGAGAGAATAAAGAGCTTAACAAAATCACAATATGAGTCCTCCATTTATTTTCTGAAATATATTTTCATAATCACTAGCCACTTCATTTACTTTTTCTTTAACACAAATGGACACCTTTTAAAATAGTACATGATTTAAATAAACTCCTTCAACATCATGCATCTCGAGGGCTCTTTCTCCTTGCAGTACCATTATTTCCATGATAAATTCTGGGACCCCAAACTGTACTCTAAAGCATGCTGGCAGAACTTTCATAGAAGTTAAGGTACAAGGTACACATTTAAAGAGACCTCCTTTTCTGTCACTGTGGTAGTGATTCTGTAAGAGCTCAGGAATGAGATGTTCCCATCAGAGAGATTCTTTCCCATGGCAGCACCTTTTTTCAAAATTACTATTATAAGTCTCTGGAGAGCCACTGAGCTAGCAGCCACCATGAAAAACAGAGTAAAGTCTTGTCCTATCTATATCTTAAGGCTGAAAATGCATAGGGGATAAATACTCTGAAAGACTGAGTATAAATATACTCATTTGGAAAATCTGTCTTTAATAGTTGCAGAATGCCACTTCATTTTCTAATAGCATCTAAATTCAAAGATTAACAGATTAGCAGTATCCCTAAAGAGGTGACCCATTGAATTACGGGGGGGAAAAGCCAAAGAGGTCAATGATTATAAAAGTAGAGTCTATTTATGTGAGTTCTGGTCCTAAGATGGGAAAAATGCACATTGTAAAAGCAATTGCATCAAAGTCTATTACAAAGCAATTTAGGCAAAATTCACAATAACAGCTATTTCTCCTATAGGAATTCAAATAATCAAATCTTAAATTGGTTATAAAACCTAAATATCAGTAGCCAAATCCAGAATTTATTTATCTCTAACTTATAATTAAAAAACAGTCCCCATTTACCTATTACTACCAACTTTATCATTACATACAGTCTTTCACACTTTTTAGAATAAAGTTTTATGACCCAGCATACGGTCTATCCTTGAGAATATTCCATGTGCTCTAGGAAAGACTGTATAGTCTTGTGTTCTAGAATGAAGTGATCTGAAAATGTCAATTATATGAATTTGTTGTATCAGTTAAGGTTGATGTTTCCTTATTTTCTGTTTAAATGAACTATCCAAGGCTATTAATGGAGTGTTTAGATCCCCTACTATAATTGTGTTTTTGTCAGTATCTCCCTTTAGTTCTATTAGCAGTTGTTTTATAAATTTTGGTGCTTCCTGATTGGGAGCGTGTATATTAATAAGTGTCATGTCTTCTTGTTGTACTGTCCCTTGATCATTAGGTGGTGACCCTCTTTATCTCCTTTTACCCTTTTAATTCTGAAGTCTATTTCGTCAGGTACAAGTATGGTGACATCGCTTTACTCTGGGTTACATTTGTTTGGAGAATCGTTTTCCACCCTCTCACTCTGAGTCTGTATTTGTCATTGTAGCTGAGATGCGTCTCTTGGAGAAAGCATATGGTTGGGTTGTTTTTCGATCCAAAATGCTACTCTGTGCCCTTTCATTGGTGAATTCAGTCCATTTACATTTAAGATGATTATTGGCATATAAAAATTTATTTTTTTGTTTTCTGGTAATTCAGTGTCTCCATTGTTTCTTTGCTTTTTCCTTTGTCAGTTATGTTAGTTTGGTGGTGGTCTATAATTTTTTTCCTGTTTCCTCCTTTTTTTTTTTTTTTTTGCTATGTGTCTCAGTTCTGGATTCTTTGTTTGTTTTGAGTGGTTACCATTAAGTTTATGTAAAAGAAAGTTTCATATATGCTGGGCCCATTTTCTAAAGCATGCTTCTTATCTCTATTCTCCTTTGGAAATTTAGACCTTTATATCTTCCCCTTTTATGTTTTTGTTGTCCTAAGTTATGCCTATTTATTTTTACTTTTTGTTTCAGGTCAAATAGCCTCTTTCAGTATTTCACGAAATGCTGGCCTTGTGCAGCAGAATTCCCTCAGCTTCTGTATGTCTGAATAGGTCTTCATTCCTCCTTCATATCTATAAGATAACTGCTAGATACATTATTCTTGGCTGGTAATTTCTCTCTTTCAATATTTTGAATATCTGATTCCACTCCCTACTGGTTTGTAGAGTTTCTGCTGAGAAGTCTGATAATAATCTGATGGGGTTTCCTTTATAGGTTATGATCTTCTTTTCCCTGCCTGCCTTAAGAATCCTTTCTTTGTCACTGATCTTTGACATCTTCAATATAATGTGACTTGGAGAAGGTCTGTTACAATTTAGGTTGTTTCCTAAGGTAGGCATTTCATTCTTTATCTCTCTTACTGAGTTATTGATCTTCAGAATTTCTATTTGGTTCTTGTTTAAAATTTCAAACCCTTTGGTAAAATATTTCTTTTGTTCAGGTCACAAAACTAGCTTCAGCAAATTTAAAAAGACTGAAATCATACCAAGCATATTCTCTGACCACAAAGCTTTGAAGTTGAAAATCAAATGCAAAAAGAAGGGGGAGACACACATATGTGGAAATTAAACAACTTGCTATTAAAAAGCAACTGAATTAAAGAAAAAATTTTAACATATAAAAAAATTAAACAGAAACAAATGAGAATGAAAATGCATCTTAACAAAACTATTGGGATGCAGCAAAAGCAGTAAGAAAAAATCTATATCATTATAGGCCTATCTCAAGAAATAAGAACAATCCTAAGTAGATAACCTAATATTACATTTTAAAAGAATTAGAAAGATAGAACCAATGAAATCCAAAGTAAGAAGACAGAAAATAATAAAAATTAGAGCATAACTAAATAAAATAGAGAACATAAAATTGATAGAAAAAATAATGCAACAAAAAAGCTAGTTCATTCACAAACCCCTGGCTAGGTTCCCAAAGGAAAAAAGGACAAAAGACAGAAATAACCAAAATAAGAAATGAAAGAGAAGAAATTACGACTGACACCAAAGAAATAAAGGATCATACAAAATTACTGTGAATAAGTATATGTCATCAAATTCAATAACCTAGAAGAAATGGACAAGTTTTTATAAACACAGAGCCTACCTAGACTGAGTCAAGAACAACTGGATATTCTAAATAGACTGATCAACAGTAAGACAATAAAAAAAATCATCCAAAACCTCTCCAAAAGCAAAAGTTCAGGACCAGATAGCTTCACTAGTGAATTCTATCAAACATTCAAAAAGGATTTAAAACCAGTCCTTCTTAAACTCTTCCAAAAAATTAAAGATGAGGCAATACTGCCCAATTCATTTTACAAGGCCAACGTTTCTCTGATACCAAAGCCTGGTAAGGATAACACACACAAAAAAAGAAAACTACAGATGATTATCTCTAATAAGCATAGGTAAAAATCCTAAACAAAATACTATAGCAAATGGAATAAAATGATACATTAAAAAGATTATACATCACAATCAAGTGGGATTTATTCCAGGGGCACAAAGGTGGTTCAATATATGCAAATCAATCAATGTGATATACCACATAAACAAAGTAAAATATAAAACATAAAAACCTTATGATTATATCAACGAATGCAGAAAAAGCATTGGACAAGGTACAACATCCATACACGATCAAGACACTTAACAAAATGGGTATAAAAGGAAAGTACCTCAACATAACAAAGGCTATATATGATAAAACCCTCAGCTAATATCATACTGAATGGTGAAATAATGAAACCTTTTCTCCTAATATTAGGACCAAGACAGGGATGTCCCCTGTCACCACTGTTATTCAAGAGGCGTCCTGAAAGTCCTAACCAGAGCAATCAGGCAAAAGAAAGAAATAAAAGGCATCCAAATTGAGAATGAAGAAGTTAAATTGTCACTTTTGGCAGATGATGTGATTCTTTATATAGAAAATCCTAAAGACACTACCAAAAAAACTATTAGAAACAATCGATGAGAACAGTAAACTTGCAGGTACAAAATCAATGTACAAAAATCCATTTCATTCCTATATACCAACAATGAAACTATAGAAAAAGAAATGAGAAAAAAACCACAATACTTCCTGTAATCACAAGGGAAACAATAAAAAAAAAATCTATGAATATGCTTAACAAAGAATGTGAAAGATTTAAACACTGAAAACTATGAGACACTATTAAAATGGAACTGAAGAAGGCACAAAGAAGTGGGAAGATATTCCATGTTTAGGAATGGAAGAATCAACATAGTTAAAATGGCCATGTTACCCAAAACAATACACAGATTTAATGCAATCCCCATCAAAATTCCAATGACATTTTTTCAAGAAATAGACCAAAAAATTTTCAGATTTGTATGGAATCACAAAAGACCCCAAATAGCCAAAGCAATCCTACGAAAAAAGAATAAGGCTAAAAGGCATCACACTTCCTGATTTCAATTTATACTATAAAGTGACAAAAATTTAAAAAAAAAAAGCATGGTATTGGTAGAAAAACAGATATACAGATCAGTGGAACAGAATTGAAAATTCAGAAATAAACCCACATGTATTTGGGAAGATAATTTTTTACAAAGGAGCCAAAAACATATAATAAAGAAAAGAAAGCTTCTTCAATAAATGGTGCTGGAAAAATTGGAAAGCCACATGCAAAAGAATGAATCTAGACTGTGATCTATCACCATATACCAAAATTAACTTAAAATGGATCAAAGACCTACACAGAAGACCGGAAGTGATAAACTGCATAGAAGAAAACATCAGTAGTAAACTTATGGACCTTGGGTTCAAGGAGGAATTTATTAATTTGACCTCAAAGGCATGGGAAGGAAAAGCAAAAATAAATAAATGGGGCTCTATCAAACTAAAAAGCTCCTGTACTGCAAAAGAAACTATCAATGAAACAACAGGTAACTGACTGAATGGAAGAAGATATTTGCAAACACCACCCTCAATAAGGGGCTAATATTCAAAACATAAAGAACTCATACAACTCAATGACAACAAAACTACAATCTAATTAAAAAACGGGCTGAGGACCCGAACAGACATTTCTCCCAAGAAGACATACAAATGACCAATAGATACATGAAAAAATATTCAACTTCACTAGTATTAGGGAAATGCAAATCAAAACCACAATGAGGTATCACCTCATACCTGTCAAAATGGCTTTCATCAACAAGACAAATAATAGCAAGTGTTGGAGAGGATGTGGAGAAAACAGAAACCCTCACACACTGCTGGTGGGAATGTAAGTTGGTATAGCCCCTATGGAAAACAGTAATGGAGGTTCCTCAAAAAATAGAGTTAGCATATGACCCAGTAATCCGTCTTCTGTGTATCTACCCAAAACATCTGAAATATTTTATGTGCAAAGATATATATATATACACACACACACATATATATAAATATATATATAAAAACATATATAAATATATATATGTATACACACACACACACACACACCCCTTGATGTTCACCACAGCATTATTAACAGTAGTCAAAACATGGAAACAAGCAAAATATCCTTCGAAAGATGATTAGATAAAGAAGATGTGACATATATACACAATGGAATACTACTCAGCCATAAACAAAGATGAAATACTGCCATTTGCAACAACATGGATGGTTCTCGAGATTATCATGCTAAGCAAAATAAGTTTTACAGAAAAAGTCAAGAACCACATGACTTCACTCATATGTAAGATACAAAACCGAAAACAACAAAGGAACAAGAAAAAACATACCAAGAAACAGAAACAAACAATAGTTTAGAGATAAAGGTGTAAGAAAGTGGTGGAGGAGGGAGGGAGGTAAAATATATCATGATAGAAGAAGCGATTCTGGGTGATGAGCACACAATGGAACACATAGATGATGTATTATATATAGAATTGTATACTTGAAACCTATATAACTTTGCCAACTGGTGTCACTGAACAAATTTAATAAATTCTTAAAATAAAGTTTATTTTATATTAGTTACAAAGGTAGTATGCAAGCAAAGTCTACATTTAATGGTTATTATAGACTACTACTTCTTAAATTATATTTAGAATGTAAGACTCTTAAGTGAATGTGAAAGGAAAGGGTGTTTGATTTATCTTTCTCTAGTATTTAGATCAGTGCCTGGCATAGTATAGGAGCTTGGTAACTGTCAAATGAAAACTAGTTGAAGAATCCTACAAAGAAGTTAGAACTTGAAAAAAGGATGCATTTTTCTCCTATGGGGAAATGTACTGAATCACTAGGAGAGACAAGGATGCCAGCAGTGAAATCTACCAACTCTTTCACAATCTAAACCAGTCCATTACTATATGAATGAGCAGACAAAATTTAAAATTGTTTTAAGAATGCTCAAACAAAATTTAAAATTATTCTTGTGCTTATAGCACAAGAAAGTTCAACAAATCCACAGTAAAGAAAAAATAATTTGGAAGACAAGTTCAATGTTTTAATGATATATAGTAGATTTAATTTATTTTCTACTATATTATCATTAAAAGACCTCCCGGCCTATAAAATTATTCTTTAGAAAATCATTTCCCATATTCAGTCATTGCGGTGGAAGGTGGTAGTGATTCATAGTTAAGAAGAAGGCCCCAGGACTTGGACGAACTGGAGAAAATGGAACTCAGAGAAAGAGAGCAACAGTGGCCCCAAAAAAGGAAGAGGATAATGAAGAGTGCTGAGTTGGGACTTTACCTGTAAAGGCACACTGGCACCAGGAAGAGCAAAGTTCTCCAGTTTGAAAGAATCTGTCTTGATAATCTCACCAGTGCATCCATGTACAAATACAGTTACATGCATAGACATGTTATCACCCACGTGGTATTCACCAAGAAAGACTTTATTATTACTGCCAGTCATGCTGGACATGTTAAATTCTAGAAAAAAGTAGAATGGGGAATTTTGAATTTGTTAAACATTTTCATAGTCACCTGGGAATGACTAAAAGTATTGCAGTTAGCTCTGAGGGAGCACTGTTCTGTTCTGTGAGTGATGAAAAAGCAATGAAGGTGTTTGATGTAGTGAGCTTTGACATGAACACAATATGCTGAAGCTTGGCTATTTTCCTGGACAATGTGAATAGCTCTATTGCCTAGGGGATGCTATATCTTTAGTTGCTGCTTCTGAGAAGGGTACAGGAAAATTTTTTATTTATGATGGTCAAGGAGATAACCAGCCACTTCATGTTTTTGACAAACTTCACACATCACCTCTTACTCAGATACAGCTAAACCCAGTTTACAAAGCAGTAGTGTCTTCTGACAAATATGGAATGACTCAATACTGGACTGGGCCTCCTCACAAATATCAATTCCTCCAAAATGTGAACTGGAAATATAAAACTGACACAGATTTACATGAATTTTCCAAGTGCAAGGTTCATCTTCACCTGATGGGAAGAAAATAGCTACAACTGGTTGCGATAAAAAAGTTAGAATTTTCAGGTTTTAAACTGGAAGACTCATGAGTCTTTGATGAATCACTATGCATGTTTACTGAACTACAGCAGATGAGGCAATAGCTACCAGATAAGGAATTTGGAGAATGAATGGCTGCTGAATGTGAGTTGAAGAAGGTGGATGCAGTGAGATTAATTAATCTAGTTTTTGATAAAACTGGACACTTCATGCTATAAGGAACAATGCTGGGCACTAAAGTTTTATCAGGTTGGTACAAAAGTAACTGCTGTTTTTTTTTTTTTAATTCATTTTTATTGTTAGACTTATTGGGGTGACATCTGTTAGCAAGGATTACATAGGTTTCAGGCATACAATTCCACAGTGCATTGTCAACTTGATGCATAATAAGTTCACCACCTAATGTGACCCCTCTTTCCATGTAACTGCTGTTTTGAACCGTGAATTTTAAATCATTTTAACTAGACTCAAACACATCTTTATTAATCAAAATAGAAACAATTACAATCAACACAATTTTTCCAAAAAGAAAACTTTGTTTATTCTTGTAGTAGAAAAATCCATGCTTCAGAATGTGACAATCTGTTGGAAAGCATTTTCTGCATCCTGCTGGTTATGGAAGCATTTTTCCTGCAAAAAGTTGTCGAGATGCTTGAAGAAGTGGTAGTTGGTTGGTGAGAGGTCAGGTAAATATGGCGGATGAGGAAAAACTTCATAGTCCAATTTGTTCAACTTTTGAAGCAATGTGCAGTCAGGCATTGTCATGGAGAAGAATTGGGCACTTTCTGTTGACCTACGCTGGCAGCAGGTGTTGCAGTTTTCAGTGCATCTCATTGACTTGCTGAGCATACTTCTCAGATGTAATGGTTTCGCCAGGATTCAGAGAACTATAGTGGATCAGACTGGCAATAGTCCACCAGAGACCATGACCTTTTCTGGTGCAAGATTGGCTTTGGGAAGTGCTTTGGAGCTTCTTCTTGGTCCAATCACTGAGCTGGTTCATCACTGGTTGTTGTATAAAATCCACTTTTTGTTGAATGTCACCATCCAAATGAGAAATGGTTCACTGTTGTTGCAGACAATAAGAGATGACACTTAAAAACAATGATTTTTTTAAAATTTCCAGTCAGCTCATGAGGTACCCACTTATTGAGGTTTTTCACCTTTCCAATTTGCTTCAAATGCCAAATGACCATAGAATGGCTGATGTTGAGTTCTTCGGCAACTTCTCGTGTGGTTGTAAGAAGATCAGCTTCAATGATTGCTCTCAATTGGTCACTGTAAACTTCTGATGGCCAGCCACTACACTCCTTGTCTTCAAGGCCCTCGTCTCCTTTGCAAAACTTCTTGAATCATCACAGCACTGTATGTTCATTAGCAGTTCCTAGGCCAAATGCATTGTTTATGTTGCTAGTTGGCTCTACTGCTTTATGACCCATTTTGAACTCAAATAAGAAAATTGCTCAAATTTGCTTTTTGTCTAACATCATTTCCATAGTCTAAAATAAATATAAAGAGCAAGGAATAAGTCATTAGCAAAAAACAAACAAACAAAAAAAAACCACAAAGCGAGAAATGCACATTAAAATGATGTATAACACCACCACATTTATTTACAAATGTGTTCCAATATCAAATGGCAAATTTCAACAATGCAAAAACCACAGTTACAATTGCACCAACCTAATAAATGTAGAAACAAACAAGTGTGTGAGGATCTTGGGCAAGCAGGAAAATATTAGTGATGCAATTGGCTTTGTTCCAGGGAATAGTAAAAAAACATTGTGTTGCAACTACTATAGAAATGAAAGCTTCTGAAAACCCTGTTCTTCAGAATATTCAAGCTGACCTAACAACAGTCTATACATCTCTCAAAAACAATAGATTTTATATGTTTACCAAATGAGAACCAGAAGATACAAAAATAAGAAGTCATGGCAGCTACTCAGGCTGAAGGACCTGAGTTTCAGATAGTGCGATTATCCACACAAGTACAAGAAACAATTACATCAAACTTTTGCCTGTGGAGGGCCCTAAGACAGTGGAAAACTTCTGTGTTCATAGCAGAATTGGTTATTATAATGGACATACACCTCACTGTATAATTAAGGGCTTTGTGATTCAGATAAGAGATCCAACAAGTACTGGTACGGGAGAAGAAAGCATGTGGGGAGGAGAATTTGAAGATGAATTTCATTTAGCATAATGACACGGCAGACCATATACACTCAGCATGGCCAATGCTGGATAAAGTACTAATGGATGTCAGTTTTTCATAAAAGAAGTACCAATACCTTGGCTTGACAATAAGCATACAGTATTTGAACAAGTGACTAAAGGGATGGAAGTTGTATAAAGGATCTCCAACATCAAAGTCAATCTAAAAACAGATAAGCCCTATGTAGATGTCAGAATCATAAATATTACTGTCAAGTAAACTAAGATTTGTTTCATTGTATGTGTAAATAAAAGTATACATTGTAAACATAGGATTATATTATTAGAAATACATTAGGAATCTCTTAAGACTTCCTGAACATATAAATCATTTTTCAAGAACATAATATTACATTTTTATATTTTTCATTAAAACCCATTTAAAAAAATCATTTCCCCACAAGATATGAAAACACTAAAATAAACCAAAACATGTGGGCCAGTTGTTCCCCCAATATGAAGTGAGTCTCAGAGCTAACTAAAGAATAAGCAGATTATACAAATTTAGAATGCTACATACAAAGAGATAAAAGGTTTTGATTTGTCTGATTTTGTTTGTAACTATAAATATCAATTATATTAGATTTTTGATCAAGACTGCACAGTAGGTAAGTGTTGTGCTTGCCTTCTCTGATGACCACATCAAAATTACAACTAAATTACAGAACAGCCATCTTTGAGAATTTCCTGAAGTCTAGCTGAACTGTGGTCCTACAACTAAAAACATATAGAAGAAGGCACCGCGAGACTGGTAGGATGGACAGAGATAGTGAATGGGCTGGTCCTACACCCGTGTGTGACTGCTAGAATTCAAGAGAGATATCTTGGCTGCGAAGGTTTCCCCCTAGAGGAACGAGGGGTTCCAGCCCCACAACAGATTCCCCAACCCAGAATTCCACTACTGGGAAGAGAAGTCCTTGTAATTTCTGGCTGTGAAAATCAGTGACGACTGTGGCTGAACGAGGTGGAGGGCTGCTGACAGTTCCAGGCACTCCTCATGAAGGCAGATTCGCTCACTTTGAGCTCCAGTACCAGGGCAGCAGCTTAAAAATCACCAGGGACATAAGGGAAGAAAATGAGTTGTCTAGCTAGCTTCAAGGCAAGGGCTAGAGGGGTGGTTTTCTCCCCGACAAAGTGCTAGCAGAATCCATTGTTTCTTTGTTAAGCCTCCCCCATTCCTGGGATGCAGACAGCAGGCAGCCACCATATCTGAGTCTGCATGATCACCTGTCATCTGCCCCACCCTGATGATTCCCTGAGACCCCAGAACACCCAACTTTAAGGCACACCCAAGTAGCTACCAGTGGCTTTTTCTTACAAATGACCTGTCTTGGATTATGCTTTAGACTTTCCTAAAAATCTCTCAAAGATTCATAAACCGAAACAAGCAGCATCTGGCTTCAGTGTGTCATGTACCTCATGCTGAGCAGTCCCAAGCACAGCAATCATGCCAGTCAGCCTCAGTTCATAGCTTGGCCTCTGGAGGCACCTTAAAGTCCAGGGTGGGTGGCTGCAATCTGCAGACTGCTTTGTGGCTCATATAGGTGGCCCATGGGAAGGGCACAGGCTAAAGTTGAACTTGGCTTGTGGTGGGGCCCCTCCCAGGAGTTCCCAGGGCTGGTACACCCTATGGCCAGCTTTAGACCAGACCAGAGCATCACCCAGCTGCTGCCAAGGATGACAAAAACCAAAGAGTAGACTGAGCAGGCACCAGAGCCCTGCTAAAGCAAATCCTCCTCCATAGGGTCAGTCCCTACAAAATTGCTCCTCCATTGCAATCATGACCGGTCCTCACAACCAATCACTTTGAGGGTCAATCACTCCCATTTACATGGAAAGCGCAACCAAGGCTCAACTATTATAAAACCGGACTGTACACATAACCCACACAAAGGCCATGCCTGGAGTACCCAGTTCAGGTGACCAGGGACACTATACCATGGAACCCCACAGGATACCTACTAGATAAGGTCACCCTACTAATACTGGGTGACATAGCAGCCTTACCTAATATAATAGACCCTTAGTTAACCAGTACCCATGGGAATTGGTAGATGCCGGTAAATGCAGCTCTGGTTGTTTGAGAGTTACTATTAAAAATAAGACTCACTAATACTATACTATACTATACCATACTATAAACTCTGTATTGCCTTGATATTGATATTGAAATATGGTAATTATAAGCAAATTAAAATGAAGACAAACAACTTAATGTAAGAGTTTCATTATAAAAACAGCTTTGTGAATGTAGTATACAATTTTAGTTAAATGGTAGTCAAGAAACTTTTCAACTTAATAAACTTAACTAATAATTTTTTTAACTTCAAACAACTTAGAAAAAAACAGACATATGCACTTAAAACTGTTACAGTAGGGGTAGAGAGTTTACTAGGTAGACATTGCATCAGGATGATCAGGATCTGATGATGTGGCTAGGGCAGGATGGAGAGAAGTATGTGTAGATGGTTTTGGATCTACATCAGTAGATGGTGCTGTACTAATACCTTTCTTGAAAAAAATGAGCAAATATCAGCTTTCTAAAAAAATGAATAAATATCAGCTTGCTTTGAGGCCCTACACCTCTAAAACAAAGTCAGTTTTTGCATGATGTGCAGCTGTATAACATGCTAAGAAGTGAAGAAGAGTTGTCGTTCTGCAAATGCTATTGCAGTTTCAAATGCTGCAGTAGCTCTCTGCCAGGATACTTTTTCCACCTCACAGCCATTTTCATTAATGGAGTCAACTAAATGAGAGATTTCATCATAAATTCTGCTACTGGTAGCTGCACTACTGACTGGAAACCCCTCCAAGTTGACTGAGAAGGAGGAGAATTCCACAGACATCACAGCTGGTCACAACTTTCTCCAACATTTCTGTAATGTTTCATTTCTCACAGAATTCCAAGCACAATTGACAGTGTAGATAGCATCTTGAGATCATATTTTTTCTGAAAATCTAGAATTGTCCAATCAAAACTAGCCACTTTTCATATGAAGTTGTGCCTATAAAACATTTTTACATTCTATATCACTCCCTGATCTATCTTTTGGATTAGATTTGTGATGTTTGCTGGAAGATAACATCCAAAAATGTTGCTATTAATGAGCTCTTCTGCAGGAAGATGTGTGTGATAGTTATCTAGGAGCAATTCTCTGGTATTGCTTTCTTTCATAAATTTTCTTTAACACTGGGGACAAATGAATACTGAAACCAATGGGTTAAAATTTCTGCATCCATCCAGCTGTTACTTTGTGCATGATGAAGGTTAGTTATGCCTACAAAGCGCTTTGGTTTCGCAAACCTGCTGACCACACACAACTTTACCTTTATAATTTCCTGGTGTATTTGCAGAAATGAACACAGTTTAAGTTCTTTATTTAACTTGAACCCATGAGTTACCTTCTTATTACCACTAGCCAAAGTAAAATTAGGCAGGCACTTCCACATTAATCCAGTTTCACTAGTATTATAAATCTGCTCTTGGGTCAAGCCATTTTCTGCAATTAATTCACTAAACATGTCACAAAATGAAGCTGCAGCCTCAAAATCAGCTGAATTCTGCTCACCTGACAAGTCCAGCTTATAGATGCCATGATGAACCTTGAATTGGTTAAGTCAGCCATTTGAAAATGAACACTGACCTTCAATGTTCATCTGGAACTCTCTTGCTTTTTCCTGCAATGTGGGTCTAGAAATACAACCACCCTCAGACTTTTTCAGTGAAAACCACTTACACAGGGCCTGGTCAAGTACTTCCATTTCCATGTATGAAGAATATGATGCTTCTCCACACTCCTTTCACTCTCTGACTTAACATAAAACTTCTTTATCTTCTGAGAATGAGCCTTAATGTCATAGATTGTTGACAAACCAACATTAAATTCCTCCATGAGCACTGCACAACTCTCACCTTTCTCAAGCTTCTTACGTATTTCCATCTTCTGCTTGAGGGTAACCGCTATGTACTTATGCTTACCTGGGATCTATTTGAGCATACTTGGGGTTAGGTGAGAATGTAAAACATAAATAATAATAGGTCCCAACTTATCCATATGTTTACAAATGGCGAATTTGTGGGAGTAGGGGATAAACGTAGTCACAAAGCACGGGCAAACTCACAGTGCAGCACAACATGCCAAATTTAAATTTACATTTCTGCTTGAAATTGATTTTATTTTAAGTTTTATTTATGGTACTATTTCTTTTATTTTATTGCAAGCTACTTGAGAGTGTCAGTTGCTTGACTGCCAGCTAATGGAGAGGCTACTGTACACAGAAATAAACAGAGGGAACCAGCCAAAATGGGGAGACAAAGAAACATATCCCAAATGAAAGAATAGAACTAAGCTCTAGAGAAAGAACTAAACAAAATGAAGACACGCAATATACCCGATGCAGAGTTTAAAACAGTGGTTATAAGAATGTTCAATGAAATTCTCCTGGAGAATTGCAACAAAGAGATAGGGAACATAAAAATGGAGATAGAAAAAGAACCAGGAGAAGGGGCAAGATGGCGACTCGAGAGGAGGTCCCTAAAGACTCTCCCAGAAAACACAATTGAATGGCTGCCCAGGAGCCAAGAAAGAGGACCCTGAGTGACAAAACGGCAGCTGAGAAATCCACAAACCGCAAGTAAACACCTGAAGGTTGGAGAGAAGGGGGAGAGCGGGGGAGAGGGAAGAGAGCAGAGATGGACTGCAACAGGACACCATCACTGCTGATTATACAGGAGTAGCATGGGAGAGGGGAATAAAAGCCAGCAAAGTGGCACAACTGCAGGGGAGCTGGGCTTTAATGGAGTTTGGGAGCCAGCCTCTGGAACTTTTTGAGTGGTAGGAGGGCTGACCAAGGACTCTGAACTGCAGAGACGACACCTCAGTTCCAGGCCCCCTGGAGACCCACAGCGCAGGCGCACGGCTCCTACGCAGGGCTGCAGTTCCCAGTTCCCGGCCCATAGCAAAGGCAACCAGGCCATCTCAGATCAGGCCCACAGCTTTGGACTTATGGTACATGCACTTGCTCGCACGCCCCTGGGTTATAAAAGCAGTGTGAGCCTGCAGACGGCTAGATGCTGAAACAGGGCTGGGAAGAAAGAAAGATGGATTTGATAGCATTCGCCCAAGCCGGCAGAAAAAGCCTACGACTGCATCACCCAGCTCCCCTAGCATAGTGCAGAAGGCGGAGCTGCCTTTGAGGTGCCTTTTGTTGGCTTCTCCCTGGGATATATGCACATCACCTCCAAATGCAGCAGGAGATCAAGAATAAGTAATAAACAACCCCCTGCTCTCTCAAAACTTACTCCCAGTGCCACCTACTGTCTGCACTACAGCAAGACACCACAAAAGTAACAATCTGAGCACTGAACATAAAGCCCTCATGTGAAAGAGGAAGAACCCAGCAGACAGGATGAATTCTTTAAAAACTAAACCTCCTCAGAAAGAACATGAAATTTATGCAGAAGCTTCTTAGTCCTACCAGTGTCTGATCTAAGCGACGGAGAATTTAAAGTAGCCATTCTAAAGGCTCTGAGAGAAATGAAATCATACTGGCAGAGCACCATGGCTGAGATGAACAACATAAAAAAGGAGATGAATGACATAAAAACGGAAGTTTGTGAACAAAAAGAACAATTTAACAAAGATAATCAAAACATAAGGAAGATTGAGATGGAAATGCGAGAAATAAATAATATGAAAAAACAAGTGAGAAACAAAGTAACTACCATAGGAAACAGGACCAACCAGATGGAGGAAAGAATTAGTGATATCGAAGATCAGAATATGGAAACAGCTCAGAAAGAGGAAGAAAGGGAATACTGAACCAAAAGGAATGAAAGAACTCCTCAAGAATTATCCAACTCCATGACACAAAACAACATCAGGATAATAGGACTAGAAGGGGCAGAGCAATCTACAGAGAGTATACTCAAACAAATACTAGATGAGAACTTTCCAAACCTATGGAAAGATCTGGAACCCCAAGTTCACGAAGAAAACAGGTCCCCTAGATTGGGACCCTAACAAATCTTCTCCAAGACACATTGTACTAAAGATGTCCAAAACTAAAGACAAAGAGACAATTCTCAAGGTAGCCAGGGAAAAATGAACTATAACCTTTAGAGAAAAATGCATCAGGCTGACATCAGGTTTCTCAGCAGAAACTCTGCAAGCCAGGAGGGAGTGGAATTCAATATTCAAAAATTTAAAAGAGAAAAACTTCCAGCCAAGAATAAATTATCGAGCAAAATTATCTTTCAGATATGAAGGTGGAATTTGCCAGCACAAGGCCAGCACTCCAAGAAATACTGAAGGAGGATCTTCAGCCTGAAACAAAACATCAGGAAAAATGGAACAAAGTTGAGGCAACAAGAAAGAAACAAAATTAAAAACAATAAAATAAATTTAAAAGAAAAGAAAGAAAGAAGTAATGGCTACAGGAAATCCTCACATATCAAGCATCACTTTAAATGTTAATGGACTGAACTCACCAATAAAAAGACACAGAGTAGCAGACTTGAGTAAAAACCAGAACCCATCCATATGCTGTCTCCAAGAAACACATCTCAGCCATAAGGACAAACACACAGTGAAAGGATGGGAAATACTGCTCCAAGCAAATGGTAACCAGAGAAAAGTAGGAGTGGCCATACTGGTATCTGATGAAATAAACTTCAAGTTAAAAAAGATAGTAAAAGAAAAAGATGGATATTACATAATGATAAAAGGCACAATACAACAACAAGAAGAGTTGACACTAATTAATATATATGCTCCCAACCAAGATGCACCAAAATATACACTACTAACAACATTTGAAAGGAGAAACTGATGAATACACAATCATAGTAGGAGACTTAAACACCCAGCTAACAGCGTTGGACACATCATCCAAACAGAAAATAAATAAGGAAATATCAGCTCTAAATGACACATTACAGCAGTTGGACATAATTGACATTTACACGACACTTCATCCAGCAAAAAGAGACTATTCCTTCTTTTCTAGTGCACATGGAACATTCTCAAGGATAGATGACATGCTGGGACACAAAAGTAACCTCAGTAAATTCAAGAAGATCGAAATCATACCAAGTGTATTCTCAGACCACAAAGCTTTGAAATTGGAGATCAAATGTAAAAGGATAGCAGAAAATACCACATATACATGGAGATTAAACAATAGCTTGTTAAAAAAGGACTGGATAAAAGAACAAATAAAAGATGAGATGAAAAATGCATAGAAACTAATGACAATGAAAATACAATGTATCAGAATTATTGGGACACAGCAAAAGCGGTAATAAGAGGGAAATTTATATCATTACAGGCCTATCTTAAGAAACAACAAAAATCAAAGTAAACACCTTAGCATCCCATCTCAAAGAACTAGAAAAAGAGCAGACAAAACCCAAAGTCAGCAGAAGGAAAGAAATAATAAAAATTAAAGCAGAACTAAACCAATTAGAGAAGAGAAGGACAATAAAAAAATTAATATTACCAAGAGCTGGTTCTTTGAGTAAGTCAACAAAATTGACAAACCCCTGGCGATACTAAGCAAATGGCGAAATGAAAGGACACAAATATCCAAAATTAGAAATGAACGGGGAGAAATTAGCACTGATTCCACAGAAATAGAAAGGATTATAAGAAAATATTATGAAGGACTTTATGCCACAAAATTTAACAACCTAGAAGAAATGCACAAGTTTATAGAAACTCATAGCCTACCTAGAATGAACCAAGAAGAACTGGATAATCTAAACAGACCAATCAATAGCAACGCGATTTTCTCCCTAAAGGCAAAAGCCCTGAACCAGATGGTTTCACCAACGAGTTCTACCAAGCATTCAAAGAAGAATTAACGCCTATCCTCCTCAGACTCTTCCAAAAAACTGAAGAGGAAGCAATACTTCCTAACTTATTCTATGAGGCCAACATTACCCTAATACCAAAGCCTGGCAAAGACAACACAAAAAAGAAAACTATAGACCAATATCTCTAATGAACACAGCTGAATAAATCCTAAACAAAATATTAGCAAATAGAATACAACAATGCATTAAAAATATCATAGACCATGATCAGGTGGGATTCACTCCTGGAATGCAAGGTCATATATGCCATATATGACAAACCCTCGGCTAACATCATATTGAATGGGGAAAAGTTTAAGCCTATTCCCCTAAAATCAGGAACAAGACAGGAATGCCCCTTGTCACCACTGCTATTTAATATGGTACTGGAGTTCTAGCCACAGCAATCAGGCAAGAGAATGGAATAAAAGGTATCCAAATTGGGAAAGAAGAGGTCAAACTGTCACTATGTGAGGATGACATGATCCTTTATATAAAAAATTCCAAACATTCCACCAGGAAACTATTAGAAACAATTAACGAATATACTAAAGTTACAGGATACAAAATCGATGTACAAAAATCAACAGCATTCCTATATACAAACAATGAATCCTCAGAAAAAGAAATAAAGGAATCAATTCCCTTTGCTATCACAACAAAAGAATGAAATACCTGGCAATTAACTTAATAAAGAACGTGACAGACTTATATACAGAAAACTATAAGACACTTTTGAAAGAAATTGGAACAGACTTTAAGAGGTGGAAAAATATCCCCTGTTCATGGATAGGAAGACTTAACATTGTTAGAATGGCCATTCTGCCCAAAGCAATCTACAGATTTAATGCAATACCCATTAAAATCCCACATTCTTTTGTGAAAAAGATAAAAGAATGATTAGATTTATATAGAACCATTAAAGACCTCGAATTGCCAAAGCAATACTACATAAAAAGAATAAAACTGGTAGCATTACATTCTCTGACTTTAATTTATATTACAAAGCATCAATAGTCAAAATAGGTTGGTACTGGCAGAAAAACAAAAATATAGACCAATGGAATAGAACTGAAAACCCAGAAATAAACCCACAAATTTGTGGACAAATAATTTTCAATAAAGGAGCAAAAAACATACAATGGGGAAAAGACAGCCTCTTTAGTAGGTGGTGTGGGAAAACTGTAAAAAGATATGCAAAACATACCTGAGTTGTGAACTCTCTCCATATACAAAAATTAACTCAAAATGGATTAAAGACCTTCATATCAGACCTGCAACAAGAAACTGTATAGAAGAAGACATTGGTACTAAACTTACAGACCTAGGACTCAAGGAAGACTTCATGAACCTGACCTTAAAGGTAAGGGAAGTAAAAGCAAAAATAAATGAATGGGACTATATCAAACTAAAAAGCTTCTGCACAGCAAAAGAAACCATCAGCAAGGCAAAGAGACAGCCAACTGAATGGGAGACAATATTTGCAAATAATGCATCAGATAAGGATCTAATATCTAAAATATATAAAGAACTAATAAGACTTAACAGCAAAAACACAAACACACCAATTAAAAAGTGGGCAGAACTAAACAGACACTTCTCCCACGAAGAAAATACAAATGGCCAGCAGACACATGAAAAAATGCTCATCCTCATTAGCTATCAGGGAAATGCAAATCAAAACCACAATGAGATACCACCTCACACCTGTTAGAATGGTTATTATCAACAAGACAAGGAATAACAAATGGTGGAGAGGAAGTGGAGAAAAAAAAACTCTGGTACACTGCTGGTGGGAATGCAAGCTGGTACAACCACTGTGGAAAAGACAGTGGAGATTCCTCAGAAAATTGCAAGTGGAGTTACCATTTGACCCAGCAATCCCACTTCTGGATATCTACCCCAAAACTTGAAAACCTTTGTCCACAAAGACTTACACACCACAATGTTCATCGCAGTGCTGTTCACAGTGACCAAAACATGGAAACAACCAAAGTGTCCTGCAACAGATGACTGGATAAAGAAGCTGTGCTATGTATACACAATGGAATATTACTCAGCTATAAGAAAAGATGAAATATTGCCATTTGCAACAAAATGGATGGACCTGGAGATCATCATGCTTAGTGAAATAAGCCAGACAGAAAAAATAAAGAACTGTATGACTTCACTCACATGTGGAATATAAAACTGTAAGCAACAAAGAAAAAGGAAATGAACAAAAAAACAAATAACCCTTGGACACAATCAATAGTTTAATGTTTATTTGAGAATGAGTGGGTCAGGGAGTGGAGAAAGCAGAGAGGGTGGGAGAGGAGGGTGAGGGAGCTAAATATATGGTGATGGAAAGAGAAGTCACATTAGGTGGTGAACTTATTATACAACAAGTTGACAGTGCACTGTAGAATTGTATGCCTGAAACCTATGTAATCCTTGCTAACAGATGTCACCCCAAAAAGTCTAATAATAAGAATGAATTTAAAAAAATAACTAATACAATAATGTCCATATACAAAAAAAAGAAAGAGAGAAAGAAAAGGAACTAGTCAGAAATAAAGAATACAAGAACTAAAATGAAGAATGTAATACAAAATAAAAAGGATCCAACATGGAGGAATAGGTAAACACGGTGCCTGCTTTGTTCCATGAGCACATTAAAATTACAACTAAATTACTGAACAAACAACCTGGAGAACCATTTGAAATGTAGTTGAATACAAGTTTTAGAACTAAGAATACAAAGATGAGACTACATTGAGACTAGTAGGAAGGGCGGAGATGCAATAGGAGCGAAACCTCTGGTGGCAGTAGAGAATCAGAAGGCACATTTCAGCCATGGAGGTTCCCGTGGATGAGCAAGGGTCTCCAGCCCCATACCAGGCTCCCAAGTCAGGAGCACTGGTGCTGGGAAGAGGAAACCCACAACATCTGACTGTAAAATACAGTGGGCACTCCAACCATCCAGTTGGGATGGAAGGCTCTGGGAAACTCAGACGTCCTCTTAAAGTGGCTGTGTAGACTCAGCCACTTATGGGTGCTCACCCTAGGCCCTGGCAGAGGGACAGTGACTCAGAGGGTGATGGAGACATAATGAAGCCAGATTAAGGTGTGTGACTTTGGGGCAAGGGCTGGAGGACTGTCGCCATTTTTCCTGAGTGAGTCCTTCCATGCAGCTGGCTGGTGGGTGCCATGTTTACTGCATGGTGCCTGCCCCCACACAGCCAAATCTGAACCTGATCCGTATGGTGAGCATCACTTGCCCTACCTTGCTGACCCAATGGGACCCCACCCCATCCAATTCCACCAATGAAAGATGCACTTTCTCTGGTGAGCAGTCAGCTCCACTCACACAGCAATATTTCTTGGAAAACTATTTAAATGTGCAGGCCCCAGGCAGGTGGTGATTGGCACTGGTGTGCTCTCAGACTTTTGCTGAATAGCTCCAGGTACAGTACTGGCACTAATACAGAATTTACAGGAGCACCCAACACAGGTGACCAGGGAGACAGTGCCAGGAATCCAGAGGGCACCTATCACATAAGGCTTTCCATGAATACTGTGAGACATAGCAGATCTACCTAATACATCAAAACAAATACAGAAAGGCATCCAAAATGAGGAAACAAAGAAATGCATCTCAAATAAAAGAATAGCAAGAATTTCAGAAGAAGAACCAAACAAGACAAGAGGCAAGAAACCTATCAGATACAGAGCTCAAAACGATGATTTTAAGGATGCTCAAAGAACTTAGTGAAAACTTCAACAGAGAGATAGTAAGCATAAAGGACATAGAAACCATAAAAAACAATCATTCAGAAATGAAGAATACAATAACTGAAATTCAGAATGCAATAGAAGGAATCACCAACAGACTAGATGGAGCAGAGGATTGAATCAGTAAAGTGGAAGACAAGGTGGCAGAAAACATTCATTCAGAACAGCAAATGAAAAAAGAATAAAAAAAAATAAGGATACTTTAAGGGGCCTCATCAAGCATAACAACATTCACAACATAGGAGTACCAGAAGAAGAAGAGAGAAAGCAAGGGATCGAGAACTTATTTGAAGAAATAAGGACTGAAAAATTTCCTAACCTGGTGAAGGAAATAGACATACTAGCTCAGAAAGCACAGAGAGTCCCAAACAAGATAAACCCAAACCAGCCTACACCAAGACACATCATACTTTAAATAGCAAAGGTTAAAGACAATGGAATGATATTAAAAGCAGCAAGAGAAAGGCAAATAGTCACTTATAAGGGAGCACCCATATGGCTGTTGGAGCATTTCTTTGCAGGCCAAAAGGGAATGGAAGAAAATATTCAACGTGTTGAAAACCAAGGATCTACAACCAAGATTAATGTATCTAGCATGGCTATCATTCAAAATTAAAGGGCAGATAAAGAGCTTCCCAGACAAGACAAAACTACAGGAGTACCAAACCAATCTACAAAGAATGTTAGAGGGACTTTTTTAAGATGTGGAAAAAAAATAAAAAGCAAAAATTATGATTAATAAAATGGTAATAGCTACGTATCTATCAAAAGTTATGAGTGGAGTATCAAATAGAGGAAGAAAGATACAAGCTGATTGCACTTATAAGTGGAATCCAAAAAAGAAAATGAATAAGCTGAAAAGGAACAGGTTCACAGATATGGTAAACATTTGGTTTGTTGCCAAATGGGAGGAATGTTTGAGGAGGAGATGAAATAGGGGAAGGGATTGGGAGGTTCAGTTTGGTGGTTACAAAGTAATAGTCAAGGGAATATAAAGTATAACACAGGAATATAGTCAATAATGTTGCAATAACCATATGTGGTGTCAGGCGGGTACCAGATTTGGTGGGGTGATAGGAGAAGGGGTAGTTGAAAAGGGGGAAGAAATCAAGAAGTACAAATTTATAGCTACAAAACAGTCACTGAGATGTAAAATGCAGCATAGGGTATACAGTTAATAATACTGTAATAACTATATGTGGTGTCATAGGAGAACCAGATGTATCGGAATGAGGATTTTGTAAGTCATATGAATGGCTCATCACTATGCTGTACACCTGAAACCATTATAATATTGTATGTCAAATGTAATTGAAAAATTAAAAATAAATAAGTATGAGAAATATTACTTTAAAGAGACTACAAATAATAAGAAGTTTCTAAAATGTATTATGATGAAAAAGAAAAGATATAGTACTTTCAAATATAGGTACTTGTGGGAGGAAAAACAGGTCTTAAAATTGTTGGTTATAAATCACTACTTGTAAAAAACTTTTACATGGCTATTTAATATAGGTTTTTAAATATTTTAAATTAAAAATAAACTAAAATATTTTAAACTAAATTTATATTTACTATAAATTACATAAATCATTTTCTTGGCTTCACTATTAAATGGGCATAACAAGCAAACTGAATAACAGAGAGAAATCACTCACATGCTTTAAGGTACCAAAAGAATAAGTAAATAGTATTAATTAAATCTGTACAATTTAAAGGCTATACTGAAAGCTAGATATAGTTTATTAAAATACTTATAACTCATATTCTGCCTATTTCTAAAAAGATTTTGGAAGATGTTTAAGTTTTAGGAGTCAAGCGAAGTTTTCCTTAAAAGTAATTTTTTAAACATCTATGAAGTTACTTTTACTTTCAGTGGCAACAGAATCATCACTCCAACCTTAAAGTTGGGTCAGGAAATGGAGGTGAAAAACATCTCTTTCCATCAACAAAGAGCAAGGAGCAGTAGGCAGTGATTAAATGAAGCAAAAGGAAGGGAAAACCAGGTAATCAACCTACTGGGGCTGATCCATTAGTGCCCTAAGTAGGAAAGGAGTGTCTGATTGCTGGGCAAGAGCTACACACAGCCAGTTTTTCTGCATAAAAGCCACGGTGTGGGAGGAACAAAAGGAGAGAAGACATTTTTAAAAATTATGTAATGCAGCAAATGGCAGACATAGTAGTTGAAATCAGATAGAAATGGCAAAAACCTGGGGGGGGAGAAAGAAAAAGAATGATCCAGACAGTAAGCAACAGACACTGACAATGAAAACAGGCAGAGAAGAGACAGAAGATGGGCTAGCTGCACAGCAATGCTATCTGAATAGCAAAGCAAAACCCTGACAAGTATCTTATAAAGAAGAATTTTTACTGTGTATGAGGAGGGAGTATGAGCAACTATATACCCATCGAGTCCCCAAGTATGCCTTACTGAATAGCATAATAAAGTAACATCAAATTTGGAATTTGGGGTTAAATAGACCCACATTCAAATGTCACTGCTATAATTTGAAGAACTTGGGTAATTACTTAACCACACTTTGCACTGGATTTGTATCCATAAAAATCGAGAACAATAACATCTATCTTGCCGAGATGTGTGAAGATTAAAAAAGATAATGTATGTCCCTCAATAATGCCTCAATAATGTTAATTTTCTCCCCTCTCATGGTCTCAAATAAGGTTCTTCCACTCCACCTCCATTTATTATGTATAGCACACCCAACAATTAATAAAGAGTGGGGAATACCCTGAACATTTTTGAAGAATTGTATTGCTTCCTAACCCCAGCCTCAATTTAACAGTTGATAGAACATAAAAAATTAAATGGCATTCTTGCTGTCATGCACTTTCAGCATTCTTCTTCCCTGTCCTCTTGGGTATACTTTATACTTCTCACTACATATTCAAACTTTCAGAACTATACCCCCTTTTATTTGCTTCCCTAACAGCATATGTTCCTGGGTTTCTCCAGCCATTTCTTCTTAGAATCAGTCTTTCATTCACCCGCACTGTCCTTGTGTAAAATCTACTCTTCTTCTGTTGGCCCCTTAAATGTTTTGTCTCATTCTCTGACAGTGGTTCTCAATCTTTTCTGGATCACAGACCTCCTTGAGAATTTATTGAAAAGTATGGGCCCTTTCCACAGAAAATATTTATGCATGCATTTTTTTGCAAACATTTCCAAGAAACTAATCCAAAAACCTCCCAAGTGAAGAGGCCCTATTCTACACATGCTTTTTCAGGATAATCACTTCCATGACTTCAATCCTCTCTCTACTGATTACTTTAGATCTATTGCTCTAGCTTACATTTTGCTCCTGAACTCCAAACCTATGTCTCTGACTGTCTTTTTTTATTTTTCCTTAGATAGAATTCATAGACATCAAATATAATATGTAAAAACAAACAAACAAACAAAAACAGCTTATCACTGCCATTCAAATCCTGTTTCTCTTTCATCAGGTAGAGGAGAGACAAGTGACCAAGGAACAGGCCCAGCAGGAATCAAAGGAACTTCCCATGCCCTGGCATTTTAAAGGGCATACCCAAACTAGGCCAGCCAAATGTAGAAAGCTCAACTAGAAAATCATGAAGACACTGAAGTTTAGCCTGCTACTATGGAGCAACCTGATAGGGTTTAGGGCAGGAAAACCAGTATACAGAAAAGAACTAAGCAGACAGACTACAGATGTGAGAAACCATGTGGCCAGAAGGAAAGGGAAATGGGAAAAGTTGCTGCCTTGCTTCCCAGTTTTCTGCTTCCCAGTTTCAGTGGACCTGCACGACTTCTACTAACATTAGATTCTGTGAGCTACAATGATATCCTTATATCTTCTTACAGTTAAGCTAACTTGAATACGTTTCTGTTTCTTGCAAATACACCATTCCTGGTGAAGAAAAGGAATAAGAAAAAAATGTTCAGACCTTAATTTATTAAGGTACTCTTTAACTAGTAAAACCAATTATATGCCTGTTTTGCTCTGGTAGAACCATCTAGTGGCTAATTTGTTTATTTCACTTTATTATTTACATTATTTCTTTTTTTTTAAATTCATTTTTATTGTTAGACTTATTGGGGTGACATCTGTTAGCAAGGATTACATAGGTTTCAGGCATACAATTCTACAGTGCATTGTCAACTTGATGTATAATCAGTTCACCACCTAATATGACTTCTCTTTCCATCACCTTATATTTAGCTTCCCCCCCTCCTCTCCCACCCCCTCCCCTTTCTCCCCTCCCTAACCCACTCGTCCCCAAATAAACATTAAACTATTGATTGTGTCCATGGGTTATTTGTTTCTTCATTTCTTTTTTTCTTTGCTTTCAGTTTTATATTCCGCATATGAGTGAAATCATGCAGTTCTT
>PVJL010014618.1:0-27437 GCA_004026885.1 Lyroderma lyra
GGGGGGTAGGGGGGATGGGTACTGGCCGGTAAAGGTGGGAACACACACGACACGCAGACGCCGGGTTGCAGAATGGACCTTGGAAACCTGTGGTACGAACCCACGTCACACCGGTCCATGTCATAGAAAATTTTACGTCGATGTTAAACCCAAAATGCATACTCATCCCTTTGACAAGGAGGCATGTGCAGGACACCGTGATTTTCAAGATGACTGACTGCGGGACCGTGTGAGTTCTTTGTCTTCCCGAGAGAGATGGCGTGGAGCTCTCTACGTCTCGGCCCCGGTCCGGCGGGAGGGGACATCTGCTGGCCACGCGCATCGGAGCACCGGTCACTGCTTCCTGCTCCAGCCCCGCGGTTCCCCGGCCGGATGAAGAGGCAGGAGGGGTGCAGCGTGTACCCCACCTCCCTGTCCCGGGGGTCTTCGGCTCTATTTTATTAGCTTTTAAAACAACCGTTTTGTCCTGAAAAAAAAGGCGGGTCATAAGAGAATATTCTAGAAAAGGGCCCACCATCCCGGCGGTGCTCTTTCCTGCTTCTTTGCCCGGCGCCAGCACCGGAAGAAGTGGCTCTCCTCGGCGTGGCGTTTCAGGGGCTGCTTTCTCAAGCCGAGTGTTGGGGAACGTTCTGGAAAGGGGTCCTCGGAAAAACAGGCGCAGAGCATCGCCGAGCACGGGCTGTGAAACGCCCGCCCCGCGCCCCGCCCCACGCCCCGCCCCACGCCCCGCCCCACGCCCCGCCCCACGCCCCGCCCCCACCAGTGCACCCTAAGGACCGAGCACCCGCAGAGGAGAGGCGAGGAGGTCAGATGCGACACGGGTGTGACGAATGACACTAACCAGTGTCACCCCAACGAGCCTAATGATAAAAAGTGTTTTTATATTAAAAAGATGAGAATGACTGCAATAAGACTCGTGTGAAAAACTGAAATACCATTACGTCACAGGCACTCTGTTTTTCATAAAAAAGTAAAAATAGACAAATAGAGGTAGCTTCGCCCGTCGGGCACTTGGAAGCGTGGGAACACTGCTTACGCCCCTCGATGGCTTTTCAGTGCGAGCAGGGCGGACAAAGGGCTCCCCCTCCCCAAAGGAATGACAGTGGAAGGGGCCGCCCTTGGTCTTCGGGGGAGGCGCCTTACAGGACGACAATTGAACCCGCTCTGGGCAGTTAGAAGCCGTGCCATTTCTCCAAACTCCGTTGTCATCCGCTGAGACCTGTTGTCCCTCCTGGGCCTCCCCGACCATTTGTGGAAGGTCCCACACTCTCTCCTGTCCAGGTTTCTTCCTGGTTTTCCCAGGCCCAGTTCTGGGCACTCACCGTCGCCGATCGCCTTCGAAGATGCGTGCCGGGAGGCTGTGGTGTTAGGGACAAGGGACGCTCACGGGCGTCCGAGCGGCACGGGGCGGGTTCCTACGTGAAACGCTGTTTTCGGGCCAGGGGCTCGGCCCTCAGGACACCCGTGTCCTTCCCAGAGCTTGTCACTGGAGTCCCGCCCTCTTGCTTGGCCTGGCTCATGGACGCTTCGGCTGTTCGTGGTCCTTTTCGCCGCCTTTGCTTTGCTTCCTTTGAAGAGGAAGTTAGGTTTCTATCCTCGCCTACCCGCTTCTCACCTTGTTTTCTGTTGAATGGGGGGTCTGTTGTTTTGTATCTGGCTGCTAAGTTGGGACATTCTCCACATCATTTATTTAATGAACTAATTACAGTCCCTGTGACTTTAACTTGGTCAATTACAATTTATGTTTGGTGATCTCGAGTTCCTAGACTGACACAAATGGTGTCACTTCTAGCAGTTACAGATGCCATTGAAAATAAAAATTTGGTGTCGTTCCAAATCAGTCAGCGCTCCCTTCTCCTTTTTAATTATTTATTTTATTTTTAAGGCTCAACTTCTGTCATTACGAGGAGGGTTGTTCATTATTCCAAAAACTGCTAAGAACAGGATTGCTACCCAAGCAGAAGAGAGTCTGTTTCAAGTGGCGAGACATTTGGGTTGATTGTGGGAGAAAAAGGTGCTTCATACCTCGCCTTCACTGGTAGAAATGCTTTATTTTAGAATTCTCAGACCGGGTCCTTATTCACATTATTCTCAAAATAGAATGAAGTGACATTTGTAAAAGGAGGAATGAAGTCTACTTTGTTTCTTTATACCAAAATGCTTTAAAATTTAAACACTTCATGAAAATAGATTAACAGAGTATATCTATTAGCACTAATATACTTAATTTTGTGGATTCAAGTCTGTAGAATGCTAAAACAATAAGACTGTGTTGAAAGAGTTATTCTAAATATTTATTTAGCCCCATCTACCTATATCACTGTAATTGGCGTTTCTCTGAGATGCAAAGAAAGCAGAATTCAATTTGATTCAACAAATATTTATTAAGTTACTATTATAGCCCAGACACTGTGCTAAGTAGGACATGGAATACTAATATAGGTAATACAGTCTAGTAATGACTTCAGTTCGGTTCTGTTTATTTCAAACAAGATTTATTGGGCAGGTAGGTTCAGTGCTAAGTATTGAAAAATAGAACAACACACTTTCTGTAGGCAAAGGGACTTACAGTCTGGTAAGTTGGGGCTGATGAATCCTTACCGTTACATGCAAAATTGTGTGTGTGCAGGTGGTGTGTGTGTGTGCGCGCGCGCGTGTGTGTGTGTGTGTGCGCGCGCGCGTGTGTGTGCACGCGTGTGTGTGTGTGTGCACGCGCGTGTGTGTGTGTACATGTTGTTTTTTTTTTTCCTGAGAAAAGGGACACTGTTTTCTGGATTTTCAAAAAGTTCATGACCCTCAAAATGTTAAATCTCACGTGTGTAATACAGGGTAGACTGTCAGCTGTAAATGGAATCCAAACAAAGGACTGCTACAACCGCGGGTCATTTCATTGCCTCCGTGTGCTTGGGACTAGGTGAGGTTCTGAGATGACCATTAGCAAAATACTTCACAAGGCAAAGGGACACAGGCCTCAGAATCAGAAGGAAATTTGAAAGGTCGGGGGTAAACATGGGTTACAGATGTTATAGGAGAGAGGGGACTAGTCAGCAGACCTCAGAACGGGGAGGGAAGAAGCTTCCAGATCCCTGGAGGGAGCCTCTGAATGGGGCCTGGAGCACATGCGAGGCTTGGGTAATGGCAGGCAGGAGACAGTGCATGCCTGGTATGGGGCGGTGGCCTCAACACAGCTACAGAGGACAGCGGGAGCAGCAGGTGGACAGGGACCCTTTCCTGAGGCTTCCGGATGCATCCTGAACCGATGGAGTTCTGGATTCAAACTCGTCAGAGTCCGATTGTCCTTCAACCCAGATCCGATAGTAGCCATACCTGTTATAGGGTTGTGTGTGCATGAATTTGTGTAGCTACACATGCACGTTAGTGTCGTGTGTGTGTGTGTACACAGTGTCACATGTATGTGTGCATATAGCATTACATGTATGTGCCGTAAGTGTGTGTGTGAGGGCTGTCCTGAAGAACATTCAGCCATAAATGCCTTTATTTTTCATATTACACGACTGGATACCTTCCGGACAGGGAGCCTTTGAAAGGTATTAAGCAGAGGACCAATGGAGTTAGATTTAGATTTTGGACCATCTCCCAGGCAGCAGTGTGGACAGGAAGACAGATCAGGACAAATTTGCATGGTATGATGACAGACGGAGTGACAGAATATGTCACAGAGACAAGGAAATAGTCAAATCAGTCACATTTGGTCCCTTATTGGATCTGGGGAATGGAGGATAAGGAGGAACCGAGGATGGCTCTCAGGTTTAAAGCTTGGGTGACAAGGAGGATGGTGGTTCCCCTCCATAAGGCAGGGGACACAAAGGAGGTGGCAGGTGTGAACCAAACTGTGAACTGTCTTCGGAGGCCTCTGTGCTTGTCTTGTACGTGGCCGGCTGCTCCCCGTGCTGTCAGGCAGTGGGTCTTCCTTCTGTGTCAGTCGGATTTCCTCTCCTTCACGAGGCGTGGGTCACACGGGGTTAGGGCCCGCCATCATGACCTTAGTTCAATTAAATGGCCTCTTTACGGGTTCTGTTTGCAAATGTTGTCACATTCTGAGCGGTTAGGACTTCAGTGTGTGAAGTTGGGGGGTGGGGAGGCCCGATTCAGCCCCTCGTCTACCTGTGTCCCCACACGTGGCAGCTGCAGGGGATTGAGTCCCAGTGTCTTATTGGAGCCCAGCGTGCTCCTTCACTCCTGTGCCGTCCGTGTCCGCGGCTTTCGCCACAGCAGTATTTTGCTACAGCAGTGGTGACAGAGACCGTAAGGTCGCAAAGCCTAAGTCATGTACTCCCTGAGCAGAAGTTTGCTGTCCCCGACTCTAGATAAGAGGTGTGCTGCCAGCCCCCAGCTTAGGGCTGGTGACACAAGCTGCGGGGTCACCCAGGAAGAGTGGGTCGTGTGCAGGGAGAGGGGAGTGTGCCCCGTTGGGGTACATGCAGGTCAGAGGAGGAAAAGGAAAGAGGCTACGATGGTCCCGGCGACAGAGGAGCAGCTGCCCGAGGGAGCGAGGTGTCACGCTGCGCGTGCTGACGTGCAGGAGGGAGTAGGGGACGCGACACCAACTCAGGGAGGCCAGGTGGCAAAACCTGAAACAATTTCCAAAACATTTTAAAATCAGTTCCTGGGTACACAATTCAAAGTGATGTTTGCAACTATTTCCGCCTAATATGTCACACTCACCAGGAAAATACCCAATTCTTCACTCACTTGGTGATGAGAAAATCACCGTCTTTTGTAATTTCCTTCTTTAATGTGCGTATCAAATCCTTAACTACTTCCCCTTAGAGCAAATCACTTCCATTATAAACAATTGCTCTTAGTAAAACCTTCTTGTTTTGTACTGTGTCCCATTTTGTGTCCTGAAGTTTTTCAAAACGAATGGCACCGGGCATGTTATCACTAATAAACAGAGCATTCCGATGCAGAGTGAGCCATGATGACGGACCCAAGTGGAGCGCCCTTGGACGGCTCACGGATGCCATCGGCACAAAGACCTGCATCACTTGGTGGCAGCACGCGATGATCTGAAACACCTAGATTCAGAGCGCAGGGCCTGAGCATATTGCAAAAGTACCGAAAAAGGAACTGAGACTAAACTGCAATCCGCAAAAGACAAACGTGATGAACAGAGAGACTGTGACTTTTTTCCAGTGAAATTTTATTACTCTTAAATTTCCATGCGCCTCATATTTACTCTTGAGCATTATTTTTCTCTATCGTTTTTACGATTTGGTTATTATCTTTAAATCTGCATTTTTTTTTCCAAAAGATTTTTGACCATTTTTACATTTGTTGGCACATTATTTGTATACTTTATACCCAAAGTTATGTATTATCCAGCATTTTGCTTCTTAGGAAAGAACAAATATTTAAAGGGAAGAAAAGGACAAAAGTTCCTGAGAAGACGTCCATGTGAAGCAACTGCTGTGAGGCACGTTCTCATATTTGTGTTGGATTTGCCCTTATCATTTCAGGGGCAATGCCAGTGGTCTGGATATTAGAAAGGGATTTCCATGTGAGAGTCCCAACACTCTAGAAACGGCTCCTGCATATTCAAGTACCAGAAATAGGTTTTAATGAGATGATGTTAATCAATAAAAGCAAATGATAACGGGCTTGGCGTTCATCGCTGATATAAAAGCATCATTATAATGGCACGGTGAGCCCTCCTTCAACCACGTTCTTGATACTTAACGACTGTCTCCTTCATAGGGAAACACGTGATTTCAAAGCCAGACATTCTAGATTCCTTGCAAACTTTCCTGTCTAGATGAATTGACTAATTCATGTCTTGACACCAACTCTACCTTGAAGAATAGCTTTAGTATAAACTCTTTAAAATGTGTTCTCAAAGAAGACTGTTTCCTAAAAAAATGAGATCATCACCTCTTTGGTTTCAGGTGATTTTGTTCAATGACGACTACATTAATACAACTCTAGGTGCATTTCCTTTCCGGGGGAAACAATACTCCGGGCTGGAGAGGGGCCAACAGAAAAAATGTGTGGTTAAAATATTCTTACTACTGTCTCTCACTCACTCAATTATTTAGAAGTTTTAAAATTCTATGCTTTATAGTTTTTAGAATGTGAGTGTGGGTGTTTAATCGGCCCACACTAAAAACCCCCAAAGAAGAGCAAATACTCTGTGAGAACACAGTGATTGTCCATCACACACTGCGTGCTCAGCTCACAAAGCACTTACGGGACCGTCAAGGCTGAACTCAGACTTCACGGTGGGACCTGCTACTTGCTATCAGCATATTCCTAATTCATTAGGTAGAGGAGGGAATTTAAGACCAACTTCGTTTGGTTCAGTCCAAGTACAGATTAGAACAGCCGTGCAGTCTTTAGCCTACTTCCCAGAAATCCTAGGGAAGGAGAGAGTGGTCTGATCTGACTTAATGTTTAGCAAGTGCCTTTACCATTGGGCAAAAGAGTTTCAGAAATAGAACCTATCAGTTTCTGCATGTATCACTCACTTTTTCTTTTTGGTGTAACTCACGACCCATCTAGAATGCGTCAGATCTTGTGAGCCACGTGGTGTTGGGTTGTTTGCATCCCTGTTCTCCAACCCCACCCTACCCCACAACACCTACACACACATACGTCAGTCAGGCTGCAGGGTAGCCAAGCGGAAAAAGCCAATTCCCAGTCTCAGAAGGTTGTTCCTAAGTCAGGCGGTGGTTTTAACTTTCCTAAAGATGTTTTCTTTCATCGCTTCTTGATGAAAATACCACATGTCCCCATGGCTCACATAATAGCAAATGAAGTCATATACATTTGGCTATGGTGGAAAATGCCAAGGCTGACCCAGGTGTCAAGTTATGTTGCCTTCATCTTCCACACTTAGTTCAGGAAAAAACTGTTAAAACAAAGTAATAGGGTCTAGAAGCACTAAAATGGTTCTATTTCAGGGAATTTGGAATTGTAATTTTAAACATTCTACCTTTAAAATCCCCCACCACTTAAGCTGCAAAAGTTTGGGCAGTTTTGGCCCCAATATAAAGCTCCCTTCATGTGATTTGCTTCTGAGCAGACCAGGACCTTGGGGAATTAGCAGCCTGGTCATTTTTTGTTTTACTTCTTTCTCTTTGCAGCCTCCATCCTGTCCATCTCCCCCCAACCTTACCTTTGGGCCTAGTTTTTGAGTCCCTCCTCTTTTCTGCTGATAATCTTTGCAGTTTTGCTGTGATGACATATTAACTGGGTCTCCTAAAATTCCACAGGCACCGTCACAAGTACTACGTATAAAGGGCTGGGTGGGCTGTGAGCTTCCTAAGTGCACTCTCCCTGAGAGAACGCTGGTTATCACCTTCATCTACTGAAGCACATTTCTTCCCACGTAGATCACGGGAGAATAGCCGGACGGGTCTGGTGCAAAATTCATCACGAGCTGTCCCGGCTGGTGATCAAGGGCATCTCTAAGAGTGGGCAGTCGCCCACAGGTGGCATCAGGGCTCCTGTGGGAAAAGGAAACGGCAGTGCTTTCCGGTATGAGCCCCCCAAGGCGGGAGCTGACCTGCAGTGGGGCTCCTTCTCCTGTGGACACTCCTGTTGGTGAGCGATCGGGGGACCTCTCTCTGGAGAGGTGCTTTCTGGTGCTCGCAAGCTTTGCTGGCGCGTGCCGCCGGTATGTGACAACACCGTGTTTTAGCTTTCCTTTCGTGTTTATGTGGTGTCCAAACACGGCGTGCGTGGGGAGCCTTAGGCTGTTTCATGCTCTGACCAAATTATTTCTGGAGGAGAGCGGAAATCGAAACCTACACCCAGCTCGAAGCCGTTCACTACGCCCTGGTGTTCTTTTGTTTTGTGTTGTTATCTGACAGGTGTCCCTGTACAGCTGCGCTGTGCACGGTGAATTGGAAGAAATACTTACGGGCAGTCCTCGAGCTCCAGTCGCTGACAGCTCGGCGGGCGCTGGCCCCACTGGCCTTCCGCAGCGCGCGGTGGAGGAGGGGCTCGTCCGCCCTGAGGGATGCTGCCTGGTCCTTCCGGGGCATGCGGGAGGCTCCCTTAAGCTGCCTGCCTCCACGGAGACATGTCTGTCACTTGAATCTTAAAAAGGTTTTACAAAGCCACCCTCGATGCCACTCAAAGTTTGGGAAGACTCAAACAACGGAAAACAAACACATCTGTGTATACTTGTACAAACCTTCAGATTCATTTTGTTTGCACTCATGACTGTTTTCTGTGGACACAGAAACTCTGAATTTACCTTTTTTTCCCTCCTCCTCATTTCCCATCTCCTCTCCCTTTTAATCTTCTTCAACATGTTCCAGGGGCCTCTGGCCACGACTCCCTTGTACTTGGTCTTGATCTCCCAGAGTAAAGGCAGGAGCAAGACTGTCCAGGGACAACAGTGGCATTTAGGGCTCAAGAAGCTATGTTGAAAAGGTGGCTTTGGACCAGATCATGAAAGGCCTTGTGTGCCTAGGGAGGGGTGTGACTCCTACTTACTCTGCAGGTGCTCTTTGAAGGCCTTTGAGCAACACGTTGACAAGAAATATGATGGCAGCAGCTAGGAGAACAAGTTCGTTAATGCACGAGGTCTGGAGGGCTGTTATAGAAGAACTTGGTTATCACCCTTTGGCTGAGAAGAGGCTGTCTGAGTTTGCTAGGGCTGCTAGAGCAGAGTGGCTTAGCCAGCAGAAGCTTGTTAGCTCTAAGATGGCAAGGCTAGAAGTCAAATCATGGTATTGGTAGGGTCAAGGTTAGCTCCATCTGAAGAGTGTGAGAGGAAGGAGATCTGATCTAGGCCTCTGTCCATGACTTGTAGATGACTGCTTTCATCTTCACACAGTCCTCCTGGTACTCCTGTATTCAAATTGTCTCTTCTTTCAATGACACACATCATCAGGGATTAGTGTATACCTTAATGACCTCATTTTTAACCTGATATCTTTATAAAGACCACGTCTCCAATAAGGTCACATTCTGAGGTATTGGGGCTTAGGATTTCAACATGTGAGTTTTGAGGGCATACCATTCAACCCATCACAGAGGCTAGCAGATGAGTATTGCGTAATCTGTTTGAAATCACGGTCAGTCAGGAGTCAAGGGTAGATCTGCTTACTTCTAGCCCAGGACTTGGTCTGCCACATGAGAGGCGATACACTGCTGTCAGCCAGCATTGTGATTTCAGTAACTTAGCTTCCAAAGGGTTGATACTGCCCATGAGGGATCAGTTATTAGCAAAGGGATTGATTGATGTCTTGAGAAAATTTAAAATCCGGGTTCTCTATTTAGCAATCAAGTTGATTGCTTAATAGCATTTAGGAAGTCAAGCTGCTCCTCTTAAACAGCAGCAGGTCACTCACAGTCCTAGACACGGGCCCTTCCTCACGCACTGTTACTCAGCGCTGTCCAGGAATGCTCTCAAATGAGTCCCGGGGTCACAGTCTGCAAAAACGTTAGCTGGGACAGCTTGCTTTCTCTGGTTAGAATGCCATTCTTCTTTCGTCTGTAGTAAGAAGGTACCATTTTTTTTTCTGCTTTCATAGTAATGTTATAATGGGTATATCGTAGTATTCAAAACAAACCAAGACAAGGACTGATTGGAGATAATATGAAGTCTAAACTTGAGAACAAATCTCAAATTTGCTTTCCCTGATGCCATTTGTCAGCTCATATGATGATTAATAGAGGATTTGTTAATCCTATATTATGATGCTATATCACATGCTATAAAAGATTCAGCAGATAGTTACGACTGCAGATAATTCAAAGGAGTCATTATGCTATTTCATTGCACCTGCCCATGGAAATTTGTTTAGCGCCACTGAAACAAAAACAGAAAAAACGAATTTCATTATTTGTGGAGGTAAAATGAACTTGTCCGTGGAGAAGTAAATTGTAAAAGCAACAAGTAATGGATCAGAGAAGAGATAAGTAGTTACTGGAAGGAGGTAAGATGTTTCATAGGCCATATAGTTGGCCTTAACTCAAGTAATTACACACACACACACACACACACACACACACACACACACACGATGTCCATCGGAAAGGCAATTGGTCAGCACAGAACTAAAAAGGAAGTGTCACAGAGCCAGCTGTAAGCATTGCCCATTCAAACACTCTGTGAAGTAGGGAAGGACTCCGCCCTCCGCCCCCAGATACACTTCCACTGCCCACGGGAAGGCTGTCCCTCAGATGGCGATGGACGGAGGTCGTGACAGCTGGCGGACCTGACTGTCTTCGGGTGCCATGGGCAAACCTCTTACTTTGTGAGAGGGGTGTGTTAAGCCACCTGAGAATGAAACAGTTGTCTACTTAATGCATTTAACTCCTTTTGTTCAGATTCTTCTCTACGCAGAAAGAGAATGCAATGCAGCTGTTCACCGCCCCCCCCGCCCCCGCAGTTTCACTTACCCAAATGTTACACAGAACATTTCAGAAATAAACGACCCGTAAGTTTTAAACTGCATGCCATGCTGAGTAGTGTGATGGAATCTTGTGCCTTCCCACTCTGTCCAGCCCGAACACGACTTACTCCTTTGTCCAGGACACCCACACTGTGTCACTCCCCGTCTGACACCCAGACATAGCAGCAGTCGTCTGGTTATCGGATAGACTGCCGTGGTATCACAGTGCTTGTTCAAGGAACTCTCATTTCACTTAGGAATGGCCCCAGAGTGCAAGAGCGGTGGGGGTGGCAATTCAGATCTGCCAGAGAGAAGCCGTGAAGTGCTTCCTTTAGGTAAAAAGCTGAAAGTATTTGACTTAATAAGGAAAGAAAGTGAAATCAAGTTCTGAGGTTGCTAAGACTGACAGTAAGAACAAACTTTCCATCCACAAAAGTTGCCTAATTTATAAATTAAACTTCATCATAGATATGTAAGTATAGGGGAAAAAACGTGGCATAGATAAGGTTTGGTACTATCCACAGTTTCAGGCGTCCCCTCTGTCTGTAGGAACATATCCCCCATGAATAGAGGGGACTGTGGTAGAGCATTCTAGTTCCTTAGGATTGCCCTCCTTCTAACTGCAAATTAATATGTTGACATTTTGGCATCTGTTCCTCAGACTTTGATGCATTCCAGTAAAAAATTATTCTTTAAAACACACACACACACACACACACACACACTTACTTTAAGAACTTAAAGATTACTCTCAATTAACACTAAATCCATTTCAACATAGCACTAAAGTGTACCCTATGAGAAATACAATTTGCATTCCATTAGTTCATAGTCTTACAGTGCTTCAAATGGAAATGTCTTCGAGCATTAAGTATTTCAGCCTTCTGAAGGCTTGTTATTTTTCATTAATGCTTCATCAAGAAATGACTTTTTAAAAATAACCTAGCTTTAGAATTCCACCCATAAGTACAAAACTTCACAATAAGTCTTTGAACCTCCATTCTGCATGATAAGTAACATTTATACCTTTGTTTTCATACACAGTATATGGGATTAGAGCCCCCCCGCCCATAGAGACATTAGATTAGGAAGTATAGAACCAATATGGCATGCAATCCTTGTCCTGATACGTTCACACCTCCAGCAAAGAATGGAAAAGGGGACAGCAAGGCCCTCACCTACCATGTGGGACCGTATAATGCAGCAGGGGATCTCTGCAGGAGTCACTAACTAGACTGCCTGTGTAAAGTTAGATAAGGGGGCAACTCACTGCTGAGAATGTCCAGAAATAATTATGCAGTTCGTCAAGCCAGGTAGCACTGTGTCCTGCGGGGTCTGAATCAGACGACTTGGTATGTGAAGAAAAATATTTGTATTTGCCTGGAATTTAATTTAGCTTCACAACCTCATTATAGGTTAATCTTCCCTAAAAGTAGGTCACTAAATTGGTATGTTTTGAAGTGTTAATTTCTTTTGACATGTCTCTCATGCCCGTAGACCAAGTTTGGAAGTCTATAATGTATACCCACACTAATCCAGACTAATTTGAGGCATTACTTCAGTGATGATCAATGAAATGGCTAAAAGGAAGATGGATGTGTTAACAAAAGGGTTTCAAGTAAAGGTCCCTCAAACCTAATGTAATGAGGATTTGCTCATTTGTAATTAGCTCCATCATTTTAAAATATGTGCTAATAACTCTCAATATTCTCTGAAGTTCAATATATGTCTCCATTTATTTCATCAATAAGTTGTTTCTTTATACGTATTGTCTAGGAAATCTTCAGATTGACATAGATCCATTTTTTTTTTTTTAACTCATGAATGGCTCTTAAGCAGGCAGTGAATGGTAGGTATACTATATCTCCTTATACACAGACATTGTCATGCAGAATCAATCAGAGCTTCCTGCAGGCTTGAAAGAAATATCAATTTTTGCATCCATCAGAAGAGCAATTGACACAGTTATATATTTTCATTGTTACCTTGTTAATTGCCCCCCCCCCCCATTGCTCCTAGTAATGTCTAATTATAGAGTCAGATAATGCTATGATAAATTCTGGTGGTTAGTAGAGATGTTTTTAATCCAACTGACAAATGTCCTCTGAAATGCCTGTGCTCTTAAATTAACCTGATAACTCATGCTTCATAAGAGCCAGTAAATATGCCAGTTCATTTGGCAATTCAAGGAGATTTTTTTATAAACTGGGAAAGGTTAAGAGATGCAGCTCAGGTACTCAGGTTACTGGGCCAGTATCTGACATACACTGACCTTATCCAGGGAAAAGCTATTATTCTAATTATAACAGCTATTATATAGCCAGCAAGGGAAAGGAGCTTTACACAGTAGGCTTACTTCATACTCACAAAGGTCCTACAAGGTATTTGGGGTCAAATTCATTCAATAAATAAAGAAATGTAGTTGATAACACTGTATTGTGTAATTGGAATTTGCTAAGAGAGTAGAACTTAAATGTCTTCACCAAAAAGAAAAAACAAGATAAATATGTGAGGTGATGGACATGTTAATTAAATGGTGTATGTATGTACTTCACAATGTATGCATACATTGAAACATCATGGTGTACACTTTAAGTATCTTACAATAACTTCATTTATTAATTATACCTCAAAAAACTGAAATTTAAAACAGAATGGAAGAAAGAAAGAAAAACTCAGGAAAAATCAACTCGGTTCTAGGAGAGACTAGAGATTCAAGCCTGGCTCCTTACCCTGTGCAGCCTTCTACTTAGTGGGCATTCATCAGTTAGGACTGGAATTCTCAAAATCATCTGTTTTCAAGAGTTAACATGCCCTTTATAGTTAATAGTCCAAAAGGAGGAGAGAAGACTTCAAGATAAAGAAAGGTAACAAGAGACAAAGTTGGACGTTTTATAATAATAAAGAGGACAATCCATCAAGAAGACATAACACTTCTCAATATAATGCTATCAGAAAGCACCAAATTATGTAAAGCAACTACTAAAGGGGGAATCTGACAAAGTGCTATTATGGTAGGGGACCTAAATACATCATTGACATCTACGGATAAATCATCCAACATAAAATCAATAAGGAAATATCAGCCATAAATGACACATTAGTCTAAATAGATGTAATTGACATTTACAGAGCATTTTACCCTAGAACACCAGGTAATACCTTCCTTTCTAGTGCACATGGAAATTCTCAAAGATAGACCATATATTGGGACCCAGAACTAGCCTTAGCAAATTTAAGAAGATTGCAATCATACTAAGCATATTCTCTGACCACAGTGCTTTGAAATTGGAGAGCAACTGAAAAAAAAAAAAAAAAGAAAAGCAGAAAAATCACAAATATGTGAAGATTAAACAACATACTACTGAAGAACAACTGACTCAAAGAAGAAATAAAAGGAGAGATCAAAAGATACATAGAAACAAATGAGAATGAAAATACATCATATCAAAATTATTGGAATGCAGCAAAAGCAGTATTAAGAGGAAAATTTATATCATTACAGGCCTATCTCAAGTGTCCTCCAACAGGTGATTGAATAAAGAAGATGTGGTACATACCTACAGTGGAATATTCTCCGTAAGAAAAGATGAAATGCTGGCATTTGTGACAACATGGATGGACCTTCAGATTATCATGCTAAGAGAAATAAGACAGAAAAAGTTGAGAAGCATAGGACTTCATACAAGTTATGATAAAAAAATACAGTGAATGTTTAAATAAAAAAATCATTATAGTAAAAGACACACTGCCACTAACCCCCCTCAAAATACTCCCCCTCGCTTCAAGCACACTTGTCTCATCATTCCCGCCACTTTCTGAGGCGGTTCTAGAAGTCTTCTGTCGTGAGCGTCTTGAGTTGTGCTGTCGTGGCCGCCTCGATGTCCTGAATGGATTCAAAACATTGACCTTTCATGGTCCTTTTGGCTGTGGGGAAGAGACAGAAGTCGCCCGGTGTCGGATCCGGTGACTAAGGTGCACGTTTTTATTTGGCAGAAATTGCCATACCAGAAGCGATGTGGCACAGAGTGCTGTCGTGACAAAAGGAGGATGAAACTGTTTGCCCATTTCTCAGACACTCACGACAGGGGACTTCCAGAACTGCTTCAGAAACTGGCGAGAGCGATGGGACAGGGGGTCCAAGTGAGGGAGAGTGTTCCAGGGTAGATGTGTCTTTTCCTGTAAAACTTTTTAAATTTAAACACTCTGTATTGTTTTTTGTTTTTTGTTTTATCACTCCTCGTACGTGGAATATAAAACTGAAAGCAACAAAGGAACAAAAACGCATAGACAAAGACAGGTTAGTGGTTGGCAGAGTAAGGTAATGGGGGTGTGGGCAGGTAGAAAAGAGTGAACAGGGTCAAATACGTGGTGACGGAAGGAGAAGTGACTCCGGTGGTGAACATGATGCAATATATAGATGAAGGATTGTAAAATTGTACACTTAAAGCCTATATAATTTTACCAACCAATGTCATCCCAATAAATTTAAAAAAACATTAAAAAATTTAATTTGGTAGAGCAAGACATACAGAAACACACACACAACAACCATGCAAAGGAAAAAAGACACATGACAAACTGGAATATAAACATTTGCAATTTATGTCTCAAAAAATTAATAGTCGTAATATGTAAAGGGCTTCTAGAAATAGAGCAACAAATAGAATTCAACAATAGAATAATGGACAGGACATAGGAATAGCAAGATCACAGCAAAAGAAGTAAAATGCGCTCAAAATCACTTATAATAAATGAAAATCCATCAAGACACAGTTTCTCATCTAACGGTTTGGCAAAATTCAAAAGTTGGTTGTTATCTGCAAGTGATGCAAAATCTAGACTCAAAATGACACTTTTGCAAGCATACAAATTTCCAGGAGCAAAAGAGAAAGTAAGATGGAAAGGAAAGCTTTGGAGAAACAGAAATTTGAGATATCCATCCATGAATTGCAAAATTTGGACCTTATATGGATCTCAATTTGAAAAACATTTAAAAACACTTAAAAGACAATCAAGAAAATTTGAACACTGACCAAATGATTATTAAAAATAATTGGTAAGATTTATGTGTAGTAATGGTATTGTGACTTTATGAAGTCCTTCTAGTTTAAACAAAGACACTGAAATATTTGTGTATAAAGTGGTAGGGTGTGTGGCATTTGCTTCTAAAAACCATCCAGGGCAAGCAGGCAGCAGAGAACACAGAGACTGTTTATAAAACGAAGATCGTTGTTTAAGTTACGGGATAACTTAATTACACCAATCTCTCCTTTTCATGTGGCTGACATTTTTCATAAGAAAAAGTTTTTAAAAGGGTAGCAGAGCAATATATGTGAAAAATAAACAGAGTGGTCCATCTGAAGCACACTTCACTGTAGTGTGTATCAGAATATTTTTTCAATGAGAAAAAAAAAGCAAAAACAAAACAAAACAAAACAAAACAAAACCAAAATCCAAAAAACAAAACCCAGTGTCTGTACGAAACTCTGAAAACCTGAAGACGAAGGAAAGCTGTATTTTTTGGCGGATTGCAGAACAAACTATCTCTTGCCCGAGGGGCGCCCGGCCATTCAAATTGCTGACGCCCCGCCCCCCAGGCCCTCTCTCACCTCCGATTGGCTCTTGCTCTGCCTACCTCACCGCGGCCCCGCCCAGCCGGCCTTCGGCAGCCCCACCGGGAAACCAGCCCTGGTGTGATGCACAGTAATTAAATTTTCTCCCTTTTTCTCTCCTGCTAATGGAGGGACTGGCCTGACAACAGCCTTTCCACGCTCAACGTGACTGTGAAATTGTTTCCTTAAAGGAAATATCGCCGCCCCCCCCCAATCCAAATCAACCCTCCACGCTATAAATTCATTGTTTTATGTATTTAATAGGTGAATATTTTCTAGACCGTAGTCTGTTCGTGTCAGTATTGATTTGTATCATGTAGGTAGCAGAGAATTTGTTAGGAATGAGTCATATTTTTATTTAAATGTTTCAATGTATGAAAACTCATTTTGTTGGCTGTTAAGATAATTGTAGAAGATATACGTGAAATACGTAATATGGAAGAAAAAATATATATGGGCTGTCCGGAAAAATCCGGCCTTAAATCCCTCCAAGTTTTGTATTGCATGGCCGGATACTTTCTGGACAGCCCTCGTACGTCAGCAAAAAAAGATTGTCTTTAGTTTTGAATTAGAAAGTCATCACATACCATATAATAAACTCCTCATGTTTGATGCTTTAGTTTTAAAAAATCACTTTAAATGCTTTTCACCGTTTTGTTTCATCAATTTTCCACCAAATTTTCAGCGAGACATTCCAACTATACAAGTGTCGAGCTATGGCAAAACTTTCATATGGCTGTATAGTTCATTTTAATTGTCTGTAGCCATTTTTGTACTGTGCAGAATTATTTATAATTGCTCCCTCTAAAGTCATTTCTGATCACTTCAGCACACATGTGTTGAGTTCCAGACAATGCACGAGCTCCTGACAATACCAAGGTGTCACATCTTTCCCCTATGTCCCTGGGGATCTCCTGGAAGAGTATCATCTCGTTTCAAGACTATATGGCTATAAAATGCATGTCCAGTGTCCCCTGCAGGGTCTGGAGTCCAGGTCAAAAAGATGTTGTTGATTCTTGCCTCTGTTTATTTAGTGCACAGATCCCTTGACTCTGAGAATTCACGTGTCTCAGAGAAGCACACCATTTCCTTCTGGGGAGCTGTCCCTTATTTTAGACTTGACACATTGTTTTTAGATTGCCTGGATAAAAAGTAAAATTTGTTTAAGGAAAGATCCCCAAATCCAATTGCAAATGTACGCACTGAATTGGTGCTTAGTTTAAATGCAGGTGAGCGACCCCTTTGGAAAGGCTAACTATAGAAACAACATCATACCTTTCGGGAAAGCTCAACAGCGAGTTGGCCTCCGTGATGTCATTTGTGTAATATAAGGTCATCCGGTAAGTTTTGGAATTCATTTTTGCTGCAGTGCAAGGAAGTTTCTTTCCACCTATGCACCTTGGTTGAATTATTATCAAATTCGCTACCGTCATTGAATGTGAAATAGGAAGACAAGCCCGAGTCCTTTTTCCTAGAAGCAGTGTGTTTTGAGAAGTAGCACACTGTTTAGCTAGCCGGCTTGGACAGGGCTCAGGAACTTCGGAGCCCTCCCAGATACAATCGTGCCATTATCCCCCGTGGTTATCTTCTTTCCTAGTTCTTCTTACTCTGAAATTTCTGATTTAATGCAAAAGCTCATGTCACACGTTTGAGTCCTGAGGGAAATTACTGTGACCTGTTTTTTTTTTTTTTTTTTTTTTTTTTTTTTTTTTTACTTTCTTCAGGGAGTTTATTTTTCTCCGTGTTTCCCTCCCCCCAGTGGTTGACTGTTCCTTCCAGCCACCCTCTCTGTAAATCCTCCTCCTGGCGAGGGCCTGCTGGCTCTCTACTGAGGGTGTGTCTAACCTTGACTCTGACTGTTGTTTGGCCCTTTAATAAAAATGGACCCAGTTGAACGTGTTGTGAAATAAAGGTACATGGAGGCTGGTCTCTGAGCGCTGGGACTCACCCTCCTCAGGCCACGGCTGCCTTTTCCCTTCCAAGCAGAAAACCTAGCACACCTGTACGTTCCAGCAGAACGAGGGACAGGAGAGTCTTAGGTTTCAGTGAATCCACATTTATGCATCCTCTACTACATACGCAGATCAGGAATGTGTGGCCGCACTACCTAAAAGGGAAAAAACATCCACCAACCGTTTCATCCCAGCGTATTTGGATTTAATACCAACGATCGGAAATCCGCAAGTCCTTCAAGCGTTGGCATCTCAGGAATTCGTTCAGCTGTGCAAACTTGGCCTTTACAACCCTGAACAGAAGACATACTTGAGTTGCTTTGGCTTTCCCATGGTTGGCTTCTCCTCCTGACCCACCTGCATACCTCTCACAACTCCTGCACTTTGATAAAATGTCATAGGTGCTGGATACACTTCTGCGTGTGGTTTTCCCCTCTCACATGTCCAGATTTCTATCAATACTGTATCTGTTACACTACCATTTTTTAAAATTATAAGTTATGAACATTCCCTGGCAAACATCAAATAACGGCCTGTTTTGATTTGTTCAGGACCTGTTTGAGTAACCTATTTTGTAAAGGAATGAACATAAATGCCCCCACCTTAAATCCACGCATCCCTGGGTCAATGCATACCGTTTGTTTAAGCGGTATGCCGTAATCCCACACTGTCACCTGCTAGTTGTCACACGTCAAGGCCATCTGATACTGACAGTCCTTTCTAAAGGTAAGCAGAGAGACTGATATTTTGCATCAATGGCCAAGTTCACACATTTAGAGGGCAAACTGATGGGACTTTACACATGTACACTAGAGAGTAGTAAAGCAATAAATAAAAGAAATTCTGAATTATTGCTATACATGTAAAGGTCAGGCTTCTTTAATAGAAAGGTCCCTTTGTAGGTCAGAGATGCTCCCTGTACATTTATTTGGCTTTTAAAAGTACCATTCCTTCTAGAAAGTTAAAACAAAATTCAGGGTGCACACTTTTATCACATGTTTTGCATAGAGATACGTCTCTCGCCGGGAAGCGCATTGATCAGGGTTCTACGGAGTTGTTCAAGCCGGCCTCCTGGGGAAACTTAGGAAGGGAAGGGGTGCACGATTGCAGGGTCTGCGTCTGCGTTCTGATGACGGTCTGTGAAACACGTACCAGTGATAAAAGTTCTCTTTTGTGGTAAACATTTTAAATGTACAGAAGATGTTTCCGGAGCTGTAGTGGTCTTCAGGGAGTTGATGTCCCCCTCTCCTCTCCTTATGATAAGGGTTCTGTACATGGCACAAGCGTTTTGGTAAAGAAAACAAGCCAACTGGTTCCTTCTAGGGCGCAGAGCAGGCGACGCTGGAGACAGAACAAAGACACATGATGGGTCCTAGCCAATAAAAATCGCTCCTGAAAGAGCTCAACAGTAAAGGAAGACTTTATTCAAGACCTTTTAACAGGGGTCACCCCATTGCCGTAGAGAAGAGAGATGGGACTCCACTCAGGAGAAGCAGTGTGGGAGGTACGTTAAGCCCCGATGTGAGCCAGTGGGAAAGTACTGGAGGATGTCAGTGGGGGTCGTTCAGTGGGACTGGGCCCTCTGGGTTTGCTGATTATTGCCTTGAGGCTCCTCCCATCCCACAGAGACAGGGAGATAGGGGCCCAATCCTCCTTGCTGGTTCCATGTTAAAGGGACGGCACCCAGGTCCTGGAAAAAGACATTCTTTGGGGTTCTAAAACTGTCAAGAGGCAGGAAAATTACATGTCAAAGGGGAAGAGCAAGAAAATGCAACCACAAGTTCTAAAGCAAATGCTCTAAGAGAGGGCCGAGGTTTGTAGACAGGAAGACACCTGTCGGGCAGTCCAGCCGAGGGGACATTAAGGCCATCTTTGTCACCACCTTTCATAGGAACAGCAGAGAGAAAATGGCAACAGGACAGAGGACAAGCTGTGGGTTAGCAGCTGAAGACAGCACATCTCCAGAGGTCCAGAAATGATTTAATTCATCTATTTATCATATCTCTCTATAGTGTCTGGCAAAGTAATGCCCAGAGTGGAGTTACGATTTTATTACAAAATCATAACCATACATGCTTATGGTCACAGAAGTAATGCCATTTTATTTATGAGCTGGTAATCTATGACAAAGCTTTTATTACAAAATCAAAATCATAACTCAGGTCCAGGCATTACTTCTGCCAGACCTGTACCTATCATCTGTCATCCATCCATCTATCTATCTATCTATCTATCATCTATCTATCTATCAATCATCTGTCTATCATCTGTTTGTCATCTATCATCATCTTTCTGTCTGTCATCTATCATCATCTATCTGTCTATCATCTATCTGGCTATCATCTATCATCATCTATCTAAGTAGGCATTAACAAACATGTTTGAATTAATGAATGAAGGAAAGTATGAATGTGTCTCTAGAAGTAGATGCCACCATTTTTTAGGATTCATCCTGGATGGTTTCTTGCCTCCCCCTTTCCTTTCAATGAACTATGACTAAAAATGAGACAATACTCATATTTTAGATGCCAAAAAGATCTGGAATTAATTTTTGCTTTTATCTTTAGTTCACTGAATTTCTGTAAATCTCGTTTTAAGCGCTCCCAAGTGTGAGCACTAGCTGAGTAGGGAAATGGAAGATCTGAGATGTGCAAAGTAGGGGTCTATTTCACATAAATATGACAACACATGCACAAACAGTGCACACTCTTACTATAACCAGCTACAGGAGGGTTAGGAAAGGTTGTTCCATCAAGTACCAGGGAAAGTTCCAGACTGACAGAAGATTAGCATTCTGAACACTTAAACCAATGCCATGACCAGTGAAGACTGCTCAGTGCATTTTCTCACGGCCAATGTTGATTGAGCCTACCCTAGCTCCACTGCGGCCTACGCACTGGGACACGTAAGGCCGTTTCTGTGCTTTCAAAACACTAGCACAGTGAGAAAAAGAGGCCAATAAACAGAGATTGTCATTAATGCAGCATGACAGGGAGGAGATCGCGTCCCTCTGACTGTCGTACCTACAGAGACTATAGTTGAGTGTGGTAGGTGCCATTCATTCGTTCAAAATGTACCTACTGAGCACCGACTGTGTTTCAGACACAGGTGTACCTGCTGGAATTTAAGAGCGAATAGGACAGACGAGCTTTCATGCAATTTGCATTAACAGTGAGAGAGGCAGAAAGTGAACCACCGAACATGTGATGCCATGTCAGGATCGTGGTCAGTGCCGTGAGGAAGTGAAAAAGCCTGGGGAGAAGAGCGTAATTGCAAAGTCCTATTTTAGATGGGCTGTTTGGGGAAGGCTTTTGGACGTGAGAACTTCTGAGCAGATACTAGAGCGGCGTAAGGAAGCATGTCATGCCAGTGTACGGCGGGGAGCAGTCCAGGCTGAGCCAACAGCAAGGGCAAAGGTCCTGGGCCGGGAGCACCTTTGGCGCGCGTCCGTGTAACCGGAGCACGGGGAGCACTGAGGCCGGAAGACGATGAACTGGGAAAGCTAGCCAACGGCGGCCGCGTCGAAAAGTCCTGTAGAAATGATGATGAGAGCCCTGGATTGATTCCGGGCATGATGGGTGCCCGTGGACGGTTTTTCAGCAAGGGATTAATAGGAGAATTTTATTGCGTTTGCCCAGGACTTGGGGTGGGGCTGGGGGTGGCTGGCGGGTTCCACAGGGAAGGCTTTCTGGGGATGGAGGAGGCTGAATTTCCTCTGGAGATGGCAGCGTTGGCCAGGTGAACAAGCCCAGCTGGGTTTCAGGGAGTCGGGAAGGGGGTGGACGGGTGTGGCAGGCAGAGGGCAGCGTGCGTGAAGTTTGGGCTGACAGGAGTGCTGACGGTCTCTGGGCCGGGCTGTCTCACCCAGAAGGTGGTACTTGGGGCATGGTGCCAAGGGCCTGTGAGCCTGCAGAGGCTAGCAAAGCTACTCATGACCTCAAAACAACTCATTTTCGGGGGGCGGAGGGTTGAAATATAAAAAAGGGGACATTTGGAAGTTCAAATGAAACAATAACTAATCATATTAAAATATGGTTCAGAGTCGAATGTAGACGCCCTGAAAGTAGGAGCTTAATGCGTTGCGTTCACTGACAGGTTCCAGGGCCCAGAATAAGGACGGCCCTGCAGTCGTCAGCTCGTGAGCGCCGAACTCGTGAGTACACGTCATCCCGTTCATGAAATGTGGCATCATGTCAAGCAGCCAACTACCAGTCTGCCCACGGTTTATGCAGTTGTCTGTAAACTGGTTTTCATGTGGCATGCAGGTGTGCTGGCAGGTGTGTGAGAGGCTGTCGCTCTCTAGGAGGAAATAGTCCGAGGTCCTGTTGAGTCTTTAAGAAAGTCTGTGTCCTGGAAAGCAGCCAGCGATGGGAGGCTGTGACACGAGCAGGTGGAACTGTGGGAAGTGGGTGTGGACACGAGCAGGCGGGTTCGTCCTGGAGGGGCCGTGAAGCCAGTACAAACCACCAGGGCTGCAGCTCGGAGTCGCAGGTGCAAAGGGGCACTCCGGGCTTCACATGGACGGTGGATTGGGTGAGGCCCGTGGGGTAATGCGGAGGGGGTGCACGCAAGTCCCCCGAGGAGGTCCTGTCAGTAGCTACTGGGAAGCGGCTAGTTGCAGACGTAGTGCCAGGGACAGGGAACATGGTGAATGGCCCTCGGGTGTGTAGCTGGGTCACTAGACGGCATGCCATGCCTTTTCTAGGGAGGAGGGGCAACGGAAGAAGTGTGCACTGAATTAACAATCACCGCCGAATGAGGAGAAGTTTCTAGTCCATCTCCACAATTCACCCTCAGTCAGGTCTTGGGTAACTTGCTTAAATCTCGTTGTCCTCAGCTGGCCAACCAGGGCGATTGTGCCCGCGCGGCCAGCCTCACAGAGGGGATTGGCAAACAAACGTAAGGGTACACCAGAGGTGCCAGCAGCACGTGTGCGCACGTTCGAAGACACGTTATGGCCTGTGACTTTCCAAAGTTGAATTGAATTACGGTGGCCACGTGCGGTATGATGCTTACTGAAAAGACGGCGCTAGTCACATGAATGCTAGTGTCACCGTGCGACAGGCAGGACTGTTGACTTCTACCTATGGGGACCTTAAAGGGTGTGGTGTACCCTAAAAACTGACTACACTGGTGGGACTTCGGGAAGAAATTGAAACGGCACGTGCAGCGATCTGCTCTGGTCAGCGCTGCTCACGCAGTAGCTCGCCGTCATCAGAGGTGTTTGCACGCTGATGGTGACCACTGTGAGCACCTCTTGTCATTGCAGAAGTCACGCGTGACTTGTATTTTATCTTTTGCTATCGGTAGTATATAGAATTTTACCATTTTAATACAGTTCTTGCCTTCCTTAAAATGTGTATACATTTTCTTGGCACCCTCTGTATTTTCCAATTTTGAAAATATATCAGGTTGCATACCTAGAAAACACTGCGTAAGTTATAAAACATCATTTTGAAAATGGACCTTTCTGACTCCTCCATGTATACACAAGGGCTGTCCGGAAAGTACCCAGCCGTGTAATATGAAAGACAGAGGCATCGATGGCTGGATTTTTTCTGGACAGCCCTCGTATTTTCAGAAGGTTTCCACAAGTGCTATTGACTCAGTGTGCTTCTCTCCATCCCATCCTCATCAATCATCACTAACAGGAATTTTGTGTCTACCATTCCTTTACTTAAAAAAAAAAAAATAGTGTTATTTGTATGTGCAGAAATCTCCAAACAAGGCATAACAGAGTTGTTCTCATTTTTAAACTTCATTAAAGTGAAATCATCTAATCTTACACACCTTGCTTTTATGCATTTAATATTATTTTTTTTATTATGGTTGTAAAAATTACTATAAAAGTGAAAAATAAAAATAACACAAAATAAAGTAAAAAACAACTCAAAGGTCCAGCCACAAAATGATAAACCGAAGTGTGATACAGTCCCCCAAAGGGATATTGTAATACGGAGGGGGATCAGTTATAGCTGAGTACAGCCATAGAGAACGTGCATCACCCCTACTTTGCAGAGTGGCCGGAAGCCATGCAAGTATCATTAGCGATACTTCTATGAATTCTACACCCGTAAAAAAACCTACAGAAGTCAAGTAAGCGTTTCCTGAGGGCAGCCTTCCTCACGGAAACAGTGTGCAGCCCTGGACGAGGTTCTCGCCGTTCTGAACCAGGAAGCAGACCTGGGGGGGACGGGCCCTGGACACTTCGCGGGGAGCTCCTCCTTTCGCAGTCATGTTCTCTGTCCTGCTTGGAGTCGCCTGGTCACCACTCCCTGCCCAGCTTCCTGGGGTGCCTGCTTTTCCTTGCCCGAGGGTCTGCCCCCATGAGGGACTATTTCGGTGCGGGTCAGGGTGCAGGTGTCCCCCAGTCTGTTTATTTTGCCCCACTCAGCGACAAAGGCCAAGTCCATTAATATGAACACCTTGCCTGACTCAAATCATGGGAGACTTAGTATTTTATTTCAATAAAATAGGCTGCTCTATTTCTCTGAGGTTTTCTAAAACATGAAGAATTTTAATGTGTCCCAAATTAGACCCAGAGCTGTAACACTTATTTTTCTAAGCTCTATAAACAGATCTAAGTGTTGCCGTTCTAGATAATAAATCCTACAGGATCAAGTTATTAAAAATCCACACGTTGTGGCTAGGAGTTCTTGTGTTTGATTTACACCTTTCCTTCCTGAGTACTCAGTGTTGAAGGAGTGCCACGTTGATTGCTAAGGAAAGCCCTGTGCAAGTCAACACAACCTTGCTTCACTCCCTACCTGTTACAAAAAGCTGAAGTTTAAATTTGGGGAGCCTTGTTTATGCCTCCATCTCAGCATCAGCAACCTGTTTCTCGTCTAAGATGTAAGCTTCAGTTGACTAGTACCATGACATTGCTTCATTTATCATCTATGGTTATCTATAGATATATTGATCCCTGTGTTACACTATGTACGGCTGTCATGTATTACACTCTAAACATTATAAATACAATTATCATGGTTCCTTCAAATAGATATTTTATTTCTGCTGGCAGTGCTCCTCACTTCTGTGATGTACACTCTGTCAGGCATTGTTCTCAGTGCTTTGTTGTCAAACCTTACCACCTGCGAGGTGACGACTCTCATTAGCCACGTTTTGCAATGAGAAAACTTGAGACCCAAGGAGACTAAGTAATGAGATCCATGTCACACTCTTCGTAGTATCAGACTTAGTACTAAAGCTCCCATGTCCAAAGCTCACGCTCTCAGTCCTAACCCTACATTGTCATTACTACACAGCAACAAGAAACGGAGCCGCTGAGAGCATGCGTGTAGAGCTAAGCGAGCGCCCGGCCCAGAGAAGACGCTGTGATGTGGGTTAGTTACTTGTTAATCTTCGCCGGGTTTTTGCCTACACGGAGTAGGGGCCGTGTTTCCCCTCGGCACGGCCTCTCCGGCCATTCGACGCGTTCTGGCGTAAGGGCCACTTTTAACTGTTAATATTTCTACTCTCCTGAACCGGATGTACCGCCTGTCACACACTCAAAACATTGTCGGAAAGGTAGACGAAAGTGTGATCCATGGAACAAATTGTCAAATGAGAGGAAGGGTTTGGGTAACTGGATGCCTCAGACTGAAGTTCTGTCCCTGGGGATGAGTACAATACTTTGGCCTGAATTAATCAGACAGGTACCCTGTACCACTCTATTTCATTGGCTAAAAAGCAAAGATCACTCATTTACTTGTCTTAGCCGGTTGCTGGAGCCCTTGCCTCCCACCATACCAGAGATCATTCCTGTGATTGTTTGAACAGGGTCCAGAACTTGAACTGGAAAATTGGAGTACAGAGCGTACTGATAACCCCATCATGTTGCCTCATAATGCAAGCACAAAATTTACTCAAATATCGACATTTTCAGCAAATATGGTAGAGTATGAAAATATTACAAGGCATTTTAAGATGTAGGAAATTACACATTCCCATTGAAAATGACCTGAAAGGATACCAAATTTTCAAATGAAGAAAATTTTAAACATTTGCTACTGTTTTAAACATTGTGCCTACCAAATTTTAAACATTGCGCCTACGAAAAGCAATATATTTTAATGGAGGCAAAAATGGGGTAAGCATGGGCAGGTGTCCTACGTAAGAGGGGTTAAGTCAGATTTTAGCCTCGCCTAGCTGGGCCCTTTATCCCGGTGGTTCTGTTCACTCAGCTCGTGTTTACTGAACAGCCAGATGCCCAAGGCTCTGCCCGGAAGGCTCTGGAACTGCACGTCGTGTGCGCGCCATACGCCCAGCGTGCACAGTACTGCCTGGTTTTGAGTGAAGAGGCAGGCAGCGTTCGTGTCCTTCTGTCATGTTACAAACGTGGAAACTCCTTGTACTCCCCGACGTCAGAGAGGCGGTGGTGAAACCGAGCCTACAGAAGCAGTAATTACTAGTGATAATAAAAAGGCGAGAGACACAGAAATAGCCCGTCCAGAGGTTCTGCTTCGTAAAAGTCTTGATTCGAAAGCCATGTGGAATGGCTCAGTCGTACATACAGCACACACCAAGCTCATTTTGTCATTAAGGGTTGTTTGTTTTGATGAATACAGACCAACTTCCTATAGCATTACTGTTTTTAAATAGAAGGGTATATTTTTATATTATGCTTTCTTCTCCTTTTGCATAAGTTTAATTGAAAAACCAAGCTTAAAAAAAGAAAAAGACACCCTACGACTAAATAGGGTATGTAATGAGCAACCATTATACGTGATTTCTTCACTTGTGTGGAAGGCCTATAACCCGCTAATGAGTTCACCACTTGTGAGGTACTGAGGCAGGCCCTTTGTTTCAGCTGGGTTAATCGTATTTTATGACCCACCATTAGGACTCTCCCATTCGTGTGCACTACTATTTCATTGCTCGGTGCAGTATTCGTACTTTATGGTCCAATTTATTATTTGGCTTCATAGGAAAACCAAGTCTATCTGAATATTTTATTTGATATGCAAAATACACTACAGTTACTGTTACCTTTATAAACATAGAATAAATGGCTTAAAAAGACCTATTTAAGTAAAAATAAGAAAATTGAACAGAGAGCACTTGAGCGTTCCATCCTCAATAGCAACACATGGAGCGAGCAGAAATTCCGTTGGCCCAGCATTGATGGTCACATCGGCTGTCATTTATCACCGTCTTCCGGCCCCTCACTGTCCGGGTGCGCGTCTACGCGGGCGTATCGTTCGCCCACCTGACTGCAGTTGTACGTGGGACGTACGAACCCTTACCTTCCTTTTACAGCTGCGGAAACGAGCGTTCAGCGGGGGCGAGTAACTTCCAGGCCACGGAATGCTAAGGTCGCGCTCGTGCTCCGGCCTCACGGCGCTGTGTGCTACGTCGGAGCTTGTTCTTGGGCCCACCCCTTCCACCCTCTGAGACCCGCAGGCCGAGGTCCCGACTTAATTCTTACCCCGCCGTCTCTGCAACTCATTAACTTGTGGGTTCATTCAACATGTTTACTGAAGACCTGGAAGGCCAGG